>CM068384.1:102111612-102419112 GCA_034770075.1 Aralia elata | reverse complement strand
GTGCAGAATGAGATATATGATGCAATTGAAACTTGCATATTAAGAGATGTATGATGCTTATGTTTCAGCAACTAGAATATTCCCAATTTCAGCAACACATCAAAATTATCCCAATTTCAGAATGATATCAAAAACAAATTGCACATATCAACAATTCAGGGCATGCAGAGATGATCCAATAATCCCAATTTCAGACCCAAATCCCAATTTTAGACCCAAATTCACCAATTTTAGACCTATTTCATACCAATTTTAGAGCAATCATTTAAGTACTTCTACTAATATCAAATACCAAATTCAGACCAATTTGCACATACAAAATCAAATTTCAGACCCAAAACACATAAAAAATTCAAACCCAAATACAAAATCAAATTTCAGACCAATAAATAACTTGAACTTACCTTAAATACTAGGTTTTAATCTACCTAGCTAAAGGAATGCTTCTAAACAACCCAGCAACGACAAGGCGGCGCTGGAGGTGGCGAAGGCGGCGGCTGAGGACTGTGCAGAGGGAGAGTGGAGAGATGTGAGGAGAGAGAGATGAAATGAGGCGACTGAAGAAAACGAAACTGATTAGGTTTTATAAGTTATTTTTGACGGAATTTTCGTCAGAAATAATTCCCTCGAAATTATATAATTCTTGATAGAAATTCCCTTACAGTTCCGTCGAAAATAGGTTTCGCGCTGGAGGGAAACTCGGTGTCAAAGAAGGGCTTCTATTTTCGAGGGAATTATTTTCGACAGATCATTTCGTCAGAATAAAGTTATTCTCGACGGAATTTAGTCCATCGAATACAATTTTTTTGGGCTTAAGCCTTCTTATAGTGCATTCTAACATGTATGTTAGATTAATATGTACATAAGATCTCAACTCTACTACCTAAAGTGTTAATAACTTGTAAGGATTTGTAGATTGATAGGTGCATAAGGTATCAACTCAACTCTACTAATAACTAGAATATTCATAACTTATTTCAATTTTTGGATGAGTCGGTGGTGCATTAGCATAACCTGTTGGACAACGTGGTGGTCCTCACCCATTTATAAGGAGACAAGCATGAGAATTAATCTTGGGAGCATGAAGAATTTGGGCAGCCTTGGGAGCAGAAAGAATCTGCACAAATTCTAAGTTGGTGGCTTGGTTTTTATAAACCAAAGATATTGCTTCCCACGTCTGGTTCCTTAACCATTTGCAGGAGCCTAACTCCTCTTGTATAAATAATCAATATTCTTGTAGAGAATTCAGTGAGTCTAATGTGAGAAAACAATCTGAGAGTAAACACATTAGGGAGAGAGAAGCTTATGCATTCTGCTAAGATTAAGGAAACATATAGAAAAAGAAAGATCAAACAAATATGTATTTTGTTTGGGTCTTTATCACATAGTTATTGTCGTAAGGTATCTTTGTATTCTCTCAGTATATTATAATGAATATTTCGAAGTTTGTCCCGTGGTTTTACCTCTTAGTTTTAGAAGGTTTTCCGCGAAAAATCTTGGTGTCTTGTGTTTAGTTATTCTTGCCATTTAATTTATCAAAATAACAGTATTTGGAAAGTGATTTTTTTCCCAACACGACCTAACTGGTGATGCTCTTGGTACATAGATTAAGTCTTATTCTAAACTTCGATTTGAACCGATTGTTAGAGACATTATTAGAACAATGGAGCTCACATATTTCCTAAATATTGATTTTGAACTTTTACTACGGATTGGAGTGTGGTGGAGGTCACATATTTCCTAAATATTGATTCTGAACTTTTACTACAGATTGGACTGTGATATGCCTGACAAAGACGTTAGGAATTTAAGTAGAAGAAATTGTGACATTTAATCGCACATCAAAATATGTAGCTTACATTTATATATATTAATTTATAAGATGTCAATTTTATTACTTGGAGTACCGACAAATTATATGATATTTGAAAGAGCATGTGATGGACTTAGGTAACCAGATTGATAATGAGATGTGCTAGGACATGCCACGCATCTTAAAATCGGTTTCTAGGTGGTCAATTACATAGTAATGAGATGTGCTGGAGCATGCCAACGATCTAAAAATATGGGTGTTGTACAGAAAAGTAAAAGTGAGCCAATTTGAAAGCCATTTATAATTTTCTCTTTTTAAAATTTCATTTTTTTTAAATTTGATTTACTTTTACATTGTACTGATTATTGTTTTTAATTTACGCATTTTCATAAGTTTTTTGTTAAGTTGGGACTAAAATTGTTTGTAATGAAAATTTTATATAGTGCAAATAAAAATTCTTGTTGGAGACAAAATTATAATGATCAAATATGTGTTAAATATAATGATTTGTTTTTTGTTTTTATTGTCATGAAGTCATTAACCCATACATGGATAAATGAATTCAAATCTGTTGTTCTATATTTTGTCTTATATGATGTCTCATTCAATCTATTACTCTCTATTTAATTTTAATTGAATTACAAATTAGGAGCTGATCTATAGCAAATGGTGGTTATGGATCTACTTATGACCACCATATCTACACTACTCATTTATAGATCATAAGGTCGTGCTTTAAAAAAACAAAAGAAAAAAAAATCCAAGCAACACTGCATTGCGATAGGAAAGTTGCGTTTTTAAATTATGATCATCAAATTTATAATATGGATAAATTAATTCAAATTTGACGTTCTATTCTCTGTCTTATCTTCTATATCATCCCATGTTTTACTTTTTACCTAATTTGATGTAAGTTATAAAGTAATTACATATAAATTTTTCTTAAAAAAATAATAAAGCAACATAACAGGAATGCAATATATGAGGCAGATAATCTAAGAGCATTATTGGACTTAGAATAAATAGATGTATGAGCATTAGACAACACAATAGTTTATGGCTCTATATAATCCTTAGCAACAAAACTCTCTAATTTGGCTTGAATCTCTCTCAGTCCTTAATCATCACTCCTCCTAACATCTGATCCTACGGTGTAAGAAATATTTCTCTCACTCCTTACCTAACTTAATTGTTATTATTCTCTTTCATTTTTCATTCTGATTATGCAAAAGTCAATCTGATAATTTGGAACGGAGGGAGTAGTAAGTAGTATTCACTCCAGTAATGGTGGCATGATAATGATAATATAATGACAAATTAAAGAATATTGTATCAATATTTATTACTATTCGTAAAAAAAATACTGTTATGAATGGGTAAAGAAAGTAAATAAGACATTTTTTGATAAACAGATCAAAATTCATAATGTTGTGAGAACCACATTGATATTCATATATTACTCATAATTTACACAATAAAATTTTTCTTTACATTAATTTTAAGATGAGAAAGTCCAATGAAAGATAACATTTTTGAAGAATATTATACCAGCCACGCACACTCGCTGCGTCATCAAAAGGCCCATGGGCCTTATAATAAGTATAACGGTTGTAAGCAGTCCTGATTTACAACATGTTTTAAGCAAGGTTTTCAAATCCGGATCGGTCATCGAACCGAAAAAGGTACCAAGTGGATAGGTCATTGGTCCAACCAGTGGTCGAATCGTTATTGACCTAGTGACATCATTAATATATAAAAATATATATTATTTAGTTCATAAGAATAAAACATACTTACTAAACTCAATATTTTTCAACACCAATAATTCCAGTATTAAATTAAACATGAAGAAAATATTCCAATAACAACTAAAATTATGAACTAGTTCTAAATTAGAACAGAGTTAACAAATGTGATAAAAATTCCAATACAAATCTTTTTATAGAACGGAGTGAGTATTTGTGACGTCCCCAAAACCCGGTCACCTTAACCTCGGATCCAGTTCGTCACAGATACTATTTATTTAATACAAATCTATATAACGTAAATGTAATCTCTAAAATATTACAATACATCTTAATCTACTCTCAAGTTTTCTAACCTTTAATCGTAATCATCATTCTTAATCAGAGTATACAATACATCAGTTTGTAAATAATAGTGCAACATTAAAATAATACAATGTCGTAACATAGATTTTTTAATTCTTCTTTTAAACATTTTTCGTTCATTCATCCTCTTCTGACCAGCTAGGTCCTTCCCCGCTAGTTGCAAAAAAAATCTGTTTGTGGCGTGGGTGAGCAACTACGTTACCCATAAGTTTAACAGTTCCACATAACACATAAATCATGTATTATGCATGCTTCACAACATTTTCATGTATGACAGTTATACATGTAAACATATTAACACGTAAGTCACATATCATCATGTCTTTCATTGCACAGTATAAAGTTCAACTGAACGTAATAGCTAAATTAACAGTTCATAGCATGTTATATTATAACATCACATCAATAGATAATGACATTTTTCACATAAGAGCAAGTTCTGAAAAACTTGCCTCAGTCCGTAGATCATCGCCTATATTATTTGCATCGAATATTTCGTTTTCTTTCTTCGATTGACAACCTAATTTAATAAAATAATATTCATTAATTAAGCACGTTAAATATTATGCTTAAATATTAATATTTTATTTTATTTTCTTTCCATTTCGCCCCTTTAAGGAGGCGACCAACAACAACAATAATTCAAGCAACCATGGCATTAATATATATAATTAAATTAATTGTCAGTTCCTTCCATAAATTGTTTTAGAACAATTTATTTATACGCCAAATATATTTATTAAATATATTCATTTATTAAAATATGAATTTAATTTATTAATTTCGCTCCAATATATATTTAATTAAACTCATTTTAATAATATATTATATATAAATATAATAGATTATTGTGATGGCTTAATAAATAATAATATGCCAAATTGATATACTAAATATCAAATGAGGATCAATATATATATTCATTAAATAAAAATGCGTATATTAATTCTCTAATTTTAATTAAGAAAATTAATTAACTCATATATGAAATTTAATTCATCATATAATTGTCATCTCATCCTTAGTTAATTAATATTAATTAATCAGCCTTCTCAAATTCCTTATTTCATTCCGTAATTAATTTAACTCATTTATTTAATAGTTAAATTAACTATTAAAATTTTAAATTCATCGCTCGAATCACATAATAAGAATTTTATTTATTAAATTTTTATTTTACATTTATAAAATAATTTCTAAAAACTCGGGATATCACATTCACCCTTTTTTCTAAGAATTTCGTCCTTGAAATTATAGCATACTCATCTCTACTCCAGGATATTACATTCACCCATTCTTCTAAAAATTTCGTCTTCGAAATTAAAGCATACTAATTCTGCTCATTCCCTTTATCAAAACTAGATTTTCATATTCACCTTTATTATTTTTTTCTCTAAAAGCTAATCTTTTAATCATTGCATTCCCCATCCACTTCTGTCTAAGAAGTTCAAAGTTTCTAAACTTTCAATTTTCATAACCATGAAATATCTTTCAAGAGTCTTCAACAATTGTTCAATAACTGTGAAGCAGTATAAATAATGTAAAATGTTTTATTCAAGAAAACTTTTTATATCGGACTGAGGGGTCATATAGACCATGAACCTTGAGGTTTAAGAATATTATTACCAAATTTCAATTATGCAAAAAGGTAATCTACTTCGTAAAAGTTAAGGTATGTTTACAATCACAAGAAGGTAAACTACCTAGGCGGGTACGTTAGGTGATCAGTCTATCGTACCTTAATTTTCGGAACGACTATTTACGTTCTTAAATTGGAATATTTTATCCAACCGGTATATCCCCATTTTTCGGGGTTGTTCACCGCAGTCTTAACATAAGATTCTGCACCAAAATAATTTGGTTTGACATAAATTCTCAAAGAATATTTGAATTTTATAAACATTTGTCTAGCTGAATCAAATAGCTTAGACGTATACCAATAATTCGAACATCAATCAAAACATTTGTCTAGCCACTTTAGTTGGC
Organism: Aralia elata; assembly: GCA_034770075.1. Classification (NCBI taxonomy): domain Eukaryota; kingdom Viridiplantae; phylum Streptophyta; class Magnoliopsida; order Apiales; family Araliaceae; genus Aralia; species Aralia elata. Next base: position 102,413,202 of record CM068384.1, on the reverse strand, counting down.
ATTGACTTATCTTTAAATGGTTCAAAATTCTGAAAATCATTTTATGATGTCATGACACCGCACTGTATTTACAGTCCGTTGAGAATTCCGATTTCATGATTTTGTCATACTACATTATACCATAGTGGGTTGACGATACTATGATCACATCCAACACTAGGTTACTTTGCATTGATGACTCCATCATCTGTCATTCTACACCAGGTTTAATGATGCATTGATGACTATTAAAAATATATTTTGATATTTTTCAAATCATCTTTGTCTTAGCCAAAACAAATAGCATACACATATGAATCATAGGACATTTTTAAAACTTATTGGTTCAAAAATTGATCCAACATATTTTCTGAAAACACAAAAGTGCAAATATCAGCACGATGTTAGTAAATTCGAAATCTAGCATAACTAGAAGATTTGGAATACCTACGCTTCCACCATCAACTCCAATTTCTCCCATGATCCATTGCTTAATAATTTTATCTATTTATATCATCCTTAAAGTTTACTACGTTAAAAATTCTCAGATCTCATTACACAACTTTTCTATACCCCATTATAGTTCATCAAACTTGCTACACGTTATGAGTTCAGGAACTTTCCACAATAATATGAGTTTAGGAACTTTTCCTAGCAATACGTAGTCCAAGAACTAATCAGGGATTGTCCATACGCTTAGAGGCTCAAAAACATACCATATGATTATGAGTCACAAACTTACCATAAGCATGAATTATAAGAACTCGGACCTAATCTTATATTCTCTAACTATCAAATATAATATGAGAAAAGAATCACCTTCTCGTCATATGTATGTCGATAGCGCGATACCCTCATTTCAATGATTATCCATATGATAAACTAAGTAGTCGTTAGACCAAGTACAAAACCCCTGCCCATACAAAGGCTTGTACGACTCAGCTATCACATGAGTCCTCAATTGAAATCTCACATAATCCTAATCTTCTCCTTACACAATACGAATTTTCTTTAATCCGTATCTTAGCATTTACGACTTTTTCTTGTGTTTACATCGTACTATTTCATAGTACATTCTCTTTATAGCATCAGGCTATATCATTCCAATCGTTTAACATATCATATGTTATTCAACAATTTAATCTGATCACGTCGTGATCTTATTTTGCAATTATTTTCCCTTATCCTTACGATCGTTTTATTCTACAATCTTCTTATGTTATAACTCTTTGAGATTCTTCTTTGAATCTTCTTGTTTATAACTTAATCCATTTCTTTATGGATTCATCTTAAACATCTACTATAGATCTTTTCACGATCTGCTAGTATTCTTTCTGCTTTTTTTTAAAAAAATCTTATCATAAGATATCTCTTATCATTTCTTTTCATTTAAGACCGGGTAGTCTTTCTTTATTTATTTGAAAGCACATTTATTAAACATACTTTTATTAATATGTATCTCGTAGTACATAATACTTTGCATCTTATAGCACTTACATAATATATCTCTCTAATACTATACACGTGGGGATTTATAACAAAAACATATCTCTTACACAAACTTGGGATTATATATTAATATCATTATGAGTAGGTGTATCTATATATGCCATTTACACCTCAATCTCCCAGACCACGCTCAATGACCTCTTCTTGTTCTTCTTTGGTAATGATCATAACCTGGTCCCTACTAATGACGGGTCCAGTCTGATCTTCCTCCTCGGGGTAATTGGATACCCTATCCTGAATACGCCCGACCAACTTGTTAAAGGCGTACCTCATTTTATCCATCTTCATGTTCTTGCTTCTCACCTCTTCTTCCAAGTCATGCTCATGATCCTGTGATCTCAGCTTCCCTAAAATCTAATCTTCTAAGTGGGCTTCTATAGCCTGCTTGTCTAATCGGAATTTTTCCACTTCCGCCAGTAGTTTTCGCTTGTTTAATCGGAGTTCTTCCACTTCCGCCTGTAGTTTTCGCTTGTCTGATCGGAGTTCTTCCACTTTGTCCACTTTTGCCTCTAGTTCTCGCACAATATCTTCTAATTCAACATTTATGTCCACTAATTCTAATAATAGATCCTCTTCAGGATCCTCCACCGGCTCCTCCCCCTCCTCGGGTTCAGGAGCTACCGCGGATATAGGCTCTACAGCTATCAACTCCTTCCAAACTATTAGAATATCTACCAGTGCTTCATCTCCTGACATTTTGTTTCTGTTTAAGTCTGAGACTCTATTTCTTTGTTATCCTTTCTCTCTAGCTTACTCTTGCTTTCTCTTACTTCTAACTTGGAGAAACACACAATTCTATGAAGGCTTATTTATAGGCCACTTCACAGACTCACAATTAATATTCTCTGTTCTTTTCACCTTCCCTTGGCGATCCCACCGAGGTTCTCAGACTTATCTTCTCTAACCCCGATTATTCATTTAATAAGGTTAAAGCAAGGATTTATTAGATAAAGCAAGGGAACAAGATCCGCTTTTTGAGGAATCATTTTCAACGAGGCTACTAAAATTCTCGCCTCATATATTTGGCCTATAGTTGGCTCCTATATCACATGTGCTCCCTATTGGCCTACATGGCCTCTAGGGTTTTAAAATACGGCTTAATCTCTATAGGTTATATCCTAAGGTACTCTTACCACAGAGCTATAACCTACAGTTCTGATACCAACTATGACGTCCACAAAATCCCGTCACCTTAACCTCGAATCCGATTCGTCACGATACTATTTATTCAATACAAATCTATACAACGTAAATGTAATCTCTAAAATATTACAATACATCTTAATCTACTCCCAAGTTTTCTAACCTTTAATCGTACACATCATTCTTAATTAGAGTATACAATACATCAGTTTGTAAATAATAGTGAAACATTAAAATAATACAACGTCGCAACATAGATTTTTTTAATTCTTCTTTTAAACATTTTCCGTTCATTCATCCTCTTCTGACCAGCCAGGTCCTTCCCCGCTAGCTGCAAAAAAAAATCTGTTTGTGGCGTGGGTGAGCAACTATGTTGCCCACAAGTTTAACAGTTACAGATAACACATAAATCATGTATTATGCATGCTTCACAATATTTTCATGTATGACAGTTATACATGTAAACATATTAACACGTAAGTCACATATCATCATGTCTTTCATTGCACAGTATAAATTTCAACTAAACGTAACAATTAAATCAACATTTCATAGCATGTTATATAACAGCACATCAATAGATAATGACATTTTTCACATAAGAGCAAGTTCTGAAAAACTTGCCTCAATCTGTAGATCATCGCCTATATTATTCGCATTGAATATTTCGTTTTCTTCCTTCGATTGACAACCTAATTTAATAAAATAATATTCATCAATTAAGAATGAATGTATTTAACAAAACAATTGGTAGTATAACATGGTATACAAGAATCAATGTATTTAACAAATGAGATGATATGTTTAGGCAGGAAAATGTGGACTCTGTAATCCCATTTAAATAGATAAGACACACATACCCCTAGACAGACTTTAAAAACATGCCTAGAATTGAAGAAGTTTTGAATAAAATTTAGATTAACAAGTAAATTAAGATCTAGTCTTATAGATATACGTCTTGAAAAAAAAATAGTCCACAGTACTGCCATTAATGAAGAAATGGTGGAATCAAAGAAACCCCCAATTTGTACGAACTGATTATACTGTATACCTAAAATTTCTTCAAATTATCAATCAAAGATTATACTTGAAAGAAATGCAACCTAATTGTGAATCTTGTGTTATGCACTCCATATGAAGAAGTTCTAAAATCTTGTACCTTTATTTATGAAATGATAGAGACCAACAATATCATCTCTAGCACAAAAAGCCCTGCCACTGCCCTTTAGAAAATTCAGAAAAAACTATTCACATGTTGCTTCATAAGTTCATCTCCTAATTAAGAAGCTTATGAAAATCCAAAAAGCTATTGACCATTAAAAAAGAAAAGCAAGGAGAAACAAATAAACTACACCACTAATACAAAATTACCTTCAAGGCCGCAAAACCAATGTCTGGGTTATCTTCCCAACTTTTGTACAGCTTTTGAAGCCTAGCCCCTTGAAAATACCACCAACTATTACCATACCAAACAATCATACAGTTATACATAATACTAATCACTCCATCACCACGAAGAAAATATACACAATCCAAGTCATTTACCCCCAAGTAACTATGTTTAAATTAAAACACCCGGTTTCTTCTCATAGGTGTTAAGAAAAATTCTCAAAAAAAATATTCTAGAGCCCAGTTCTGTATTATGGACTGATGGGAATGAACCAAACAACTCAAAAACTTCAAAACTATGTGTACGAATACAAAATTGGAGAGAAAAACATACCATAGAAGTATTGAGGGCATTAAGGATGGAGAATCTGTTGAGAATTGCAGTCCTAGAGCTAGCTTTGCCTTCAACTATTACCTGAAATTTATCAACAGAGAGAAAACGAGACTTAATTGAGCTTACTAATTACACAAAAAGGGGGGGGGGGGGAAGAAACGGGGCAAAAGGGAACTCACTGTGTTTTCATATGAAGGTGGACGGTGGTCGTAGACTCGCAATGCTTGGCCAAGTAGTGAAGCTCTCGCCGCTCTCTAACTCTCTGTAAGTTTGTATGCACTATGCAGTAGTAGGGAATTAGGGATATTAGATAAAATGGAGAATTAGATATTACAATGGATGTTTTTCTTTTGCCCCCACCAAGTTAAACTTTTTTATTAATTTGCCCCCTTGAGTTTTTAACTTATAAATTCCGTCCCCTTGAGTTTACCTATAAAAAAAAGTGAGCATAGATACATGTTCCCTGTTGCCTTGCATATATACATACACATACATGGTGCAGTTTCAGTTTTATGCGTGCGGTTTTGGCCAGTAACCAAACCCAAACCGTATATTTAGTTTTTCAACCCACCTAAAACCACCACATACGCCGAAACCGTTGGTGTGGTTTTAATTGGTGCGGTTCGTGCGGTTTTGGTGCGATTTCGATTTTAATTTGGTTCCTTGCTCAGCCCTAACATACACTACATAATCAGTGAGCTGCAAACATTCCAAAATTACCTCTCAAACAATACTTCTTCAACTCCAAATTAATTCCCAACATAAACTAATCCAAAAAGCCATATTTGTCCTGCAAAAAACTCCCATACTCTGCACTAAAATAACTCAATTGCAGCAATTTTGGAACACAAATCTACAAAACAAAAAAGCTCATATGCACATACCATTGTACCATACCCGTGAATACAAGAGCATCAGAAAGAAATACCACAACAAAAGAATGCATCATATACACTGCATAATATATCACTGAGTTGTAAACATACCACCAAAATTACCTCTCAAACAATACTAATTCAACTCTAAATTATTTCCCAACATAAACTAATCCAAAAAACCACATTTTTCCTGCAAAAAACTCCCATAATCTACACTAAAATAACTCAATTGTAGCAATTTTGGAGCATAAATCTACCAAACAAAGAAGCTTATATGCACATGTCATCGTACTATACCCGTTCATACAAGAGCATCAAAAAGAAATACCACAACAAATGAATGCATCACATACACTGCATAATCACTGAGCTATAAACATACCACCAAAATTACCACTCAAATAGTACTAATTCAACTCCAAATTATTTCGCAGCATAAACTAATCCAAAAAATCACATTTGTCCTACAAAAAAACTCTCATACTCTGCATGAAAATAAGTCAACTGCAGCAATTTTGGAGCACAAATGTACCATACAAAGAAGCTCATATGCACATGTCATTATACAATACCCATTCATACAAGAGAGCTTCAAAAAGAAATACCACAACAAAACTCTTTGTTTTAGCTTTGTGTATTCTCCCCATATTGCAATGAATCTAGTATCAGTTTCTACTCTATCCATGATAAATTGATTTTTCTCCCATGATGAAATTAATACCCCTGAGAGCCCTTGGGATGGTACTGCCACAAAATCTACCTCATCTGTATTCCTTAATGATTTTACCTTCCTCATATGCACATGTGTACTTTTTGTTTCTTGCAATCCCATAAACTCAATGCCCTGCCCTACCACAATCTACTTAACCATATTGCTTTTTTCTGATCCTCTCAATCCCTTAACATTCCATGGTAACATCAACATCTATAAATTACACTATTCTTTTTTCTTCTGCTAGTGTCGTAAAAATTCCTTCAATTTGTTCTCTTGCCTGCCTCTCTTCTTCTGATTTTTCCTTTATTTAGCCCAACATTCTTCCATCTTCTAGAGTTTTAAGGATTATGGCATTTCTTTAAACTATTCATTTGCGACTTTTGACCATCTGCCTCTTCTCTTTCCCTTCGATGCTTTAAGCTTCTCCTTCCTTTCACAGCCTTTGTTATTTATTAAATCCTTAATTTCCTGCACGTGCTTCCATTTTTTCACCCCTTTGTTTTTTCATTTACCTTTTCTTCCTATTGCAGTTTTTGTTTTTGACACAATTAATTATGCGATCTTCTTCTTCCTCGGATGAAAATGGCATAAGAATCCTTCTTTAATTTGTTATATTCGGTCCCGTACCCTGTTACAATCTTCATAGTTGCAGTCCTTTTGTTGCTTGCTAATATTATTCTGATGTTGCTCCAATGTTTCATCATACCCTGTTTTAATACCTTCATTAAATTCTTTTTCTCGTGTTTCACCCACAACTGATTAGAGTTCCAATTCATTTGAATTTTGTGTGTTTTCCAACCCTTTACTAGCATCTACATTAACTGGTGCTTCCTCATTTATTGTGCACTTTCTCTGAGGTCTTTCTTCAAACACCTGATGTGGTTGTTCTTCCGTCTCTTTACCTTCCATAATTTTCAATCTGATTTTCAGCCAATCTTCGCTTCCAATTACCATTGGATCGGACTCATAACATTGTACCATATCACTTTCCACCTCTCTAATTCTCAATTGATATGAACTACCTTTTACCATTAATGATTTGTAACACTTTATCCTTTCACTATGCTTGGACCAAATCATGATGAATGCATTCTCCAAATCTCCCATATTCAAACTATTGTCGTCGCACGACATATATTTGCCTCAAATTTGAAACTGTCAATATATCGTAAATGGGTTTATGATCAATATTAATAATTAAATATTAAATTGATTTTATTAAAATAATTCTAACAATCCCCATTCTATTTTAAAAAAATATTAAAACACAGACTTGGGTAAAACTATAATAAAAGAGGTCATTGTCGACCGACATGGCCATCGCCAACGACCACTTTGCCATGGGCAATGAGGTCATTGGCGATGGGCATGTCTGTCACCTTTCCCGTCGACTGCCTTCAGTAAAGAGGTTATTGGCGACAGACTCATTGGCGATGGCCAGTCCGTCGCCAATGACTCATTGTCGACGGCAGTAGCGACTGACAGGTCGTCCCCAATGACTCTTTTAATAATTAAAATAAAAACTCATTAGCGACAAACTCGCCATCGCCAATGACTCTTGTCGTCGGTATTGAGTTTTATTTTAATTATTAAAGTAGTCATTGGCGATGACCTTTTCGTCGCTAATGTCGTCACAAATGAGTAATTGGTGACGGATTGTCCGTAGCCAATCATATTTTAAAAAAATTGAAAATTTGCAAAACCCCCTGTTATTTTACATATACATTATTGTACCTGTTATAAACCAAAATCAACAACTAATTATTCATTAACGCATACCAATAACTATGAAATATATATAATCAACCATCAAATGTGTACACAATGTAATCACATAAACTATAAGATGTAATTAGATACAACATGTAATCACTATATAACTCAAAAACTAGTTAGACACATAAACTATCAAGCTAACTAGATACAAGACCATAGTCTGTACAACCCAAAAACTAGGTAGTTAGATACATAAAAGTAAAAATATAAACATAAACTAACTATATCTCTCGGTCAGCATCAACATCATCGTCGTCATCGGTAGACAAACGAATATCGTCCATCGTGTCACTGCCGGTCCCACCATCTGTAACATCATCAGTATCGGCTCGACGGTCCTCACCATCTCCTCTAGGGGTCCTCGCCAGCTCCTCTGCGGTCATCGCCTGTAAAATTAAAATATTAATTATGAAGTCACAAAAGAGAGCATATTTAAATAATTTTATAAGTGTTTTTTAATTTATACAAGCTAATTAGACAAATGAGCAGATAATTAACTCGGCCACCGGAGCTCAGAATCTAGTCCCGTAAGTTGTAACGTATTCCAAATATCTAAGAGGTGTTACACCTATGGTTTCACGTCGCTTCGTCGCCCGGGGCGAGTTTTGGTCCATTTTTTCTAAACTTTCTAAGTATTCTTTAATTTATACAAGTTAGGTAAATAAGCGGATAACTCGGCCACCGGAGCTTGGAATTGAGTCCCGTAAGTTGTAACATGTTCCAAATATCTAAGAGATGATACGCCTATAGTTTCGCGTCATTTCAATTCCCAGGACAAGTTTTGGTCTACTTTTCAGAAATTTTTCTAAGTATTCTTTAATTTATACAAGTTAGGCAAACGAGCGGATAACTTGGCCACCGGAGCTCGGAATCGAGTCCCGTACGTATTCCAAATATCTAAGAGGTATTACGCTTATGGTTTTGCATCGTTTCGACACCCGGGATGAGTTTTGGTCTACTTGTCCTAAATTTTTATAAGTATTCTTTCATTTATACAAGTTGGCAAACGAGCGGATAACTTAGCCACCGGAGCTCGGAATTGAGTCCTGTAAGTTGTAACATATTCCAAATATCTAAGAGGTGTTACGTCTATGGTTTCGCATCGTTTCGACGCCCGGGATGAGTTTTGGTCTACTTGTCCTAAATTTTTCTAAGTATTATTTAATTTATACAAGTTAGGAAAACGAGCAGATAACTTGACCACTGGAGTTCGAAATCGAGTCTCGTAAGTTGTAACATGTTCCAAATATATAATAGGTGTTAAGCCTATGGTTTCACATCGTTTCGACACCCGGGGCGCATTTTGGTCTACTTTTCCTAAATTTTTCCAAGTATTATTTAATTTATACAAGTTAGGTAAACAAGAGGATAACTCGGCCACCGGAGCTCGGAATCGAGTTCCGTAAGTTGTTACGTGTTTTAAATATCTAAGAGGTTTTATGCCTATGGTTTCGCGTCGTTTCGACGCCCGGGGTGAATTTTGGTCTACTTTTCCTAATTTTTGTTAAGTATTCTCTAATTTATACAAGTTAGGCAAACGAGCGGATAACTCGGCCACCGAAGCTCGTAATCGAGTCCCGTATGTTGTAACGTATTCCAAATATCTAATAGGTGTTACGCCTATGGTTTTGCATCGTTTCAATGCCCGGGATGAGTTTTGGTCTACTTGTCCTAAATTTTTATAAGTATTCTTTCATTTATACAAGTTAGGCAAACGAGCGGATAACTTAGCCACCGGAGCTCGGAATCGAGTCCCATAAATTGTAACATATTCCAAATATCTAAGAGGTGTTACGTCTATGGTTTCGCATCATTTCGACGCCCGGGGTGAGTTTTGGTCTACTTGTCCTAAATTTTTCTAAGTATTCTTTAATTTATACAAGTTAGGAAAACGAGCGGATAACTTGACCACTGGAGCTCGAAATCGAGTTTCGTAAGTTGTAACATGTTCCAAATATATAAGAGGTGCTACGCCTATGGTTTCACATCGTTTCGATGTCCGAGGCGAGTTTTAGTCTAATTTTCCTAAATTTTTCCAAGTATTCTTTAATTTATACAAGTTAGGAAAACGAGCGGATAACTCGGCCACCGGAGATCGAAATCGAGTCCCGTTAGTTGTTACGTGTTTCAAATATCTAAGTGGTTTTATGCCTATGGTTTCGCGTCGTTTCGACGCCCGGGGTGAATTTTTGTCTACTTTTCCTAAATTTTTTTAAGTATTCTTTAATTTATACAAGTTAGGCAAACGAACGGATAACTCGGCCACCGAAGCTCGTAATCGAGTCCCGTAAGTTGCAACATGTTCCAAATATCCAAGAGGTGCTACGTATAGTTTAGCTTCGTTTCGATGTCTGGGGCGAGTTTTGGTCTACTTATCCTAAATATTTCTAACTATTCTTTAATTTATACAAGTTAGGCAAACGACCGGATAACTCGGCCACCAGAGCTCAGAACCGAGTCCCGTAAGTCATAACTTGTTCCAAATATCTAAGAGGTATTACCCCTATGGTTTCGTGTCGTTTCGACGCCCGATACTAGTTTTGGTCTACTTTTATTAAATTTTTCCAAGTAATAGTTTAATTTATACAAGTTAGACAAACGAGTTGGGGACTAATGAAGGATCTATGGAACCGTGGACGACCTCCTGAGCTACTGGTAGATCGGCTGGCGTGATGGTGCACCTGATTCGATTTCAATACTCTCCATGCACACCTCTACGATCCGCCAGAAGAACTCATCAGATAATGAAGGGCCGACACCCGATCTACTCGCACCATCTGCTCCGGTGGGTGGGCGAAGCCTGGCTCTCGTAGCAGGCACTACATTGTAGGCTAGGACCCATGGCATGCCAATAATCATGCTCTTTTGGTCCTCCTGTAGCCTGCAGTCAGTCCTCCATCTCCTCATCCTCGCGCGTCGAGGGATCTACGTCGCTGTCCTGCTGGCCGCTAGCAGCTCTCTGGCTGCTTTGCTCCCCAGAAAGTCTCTCAAACCTATGCTGAAAAAAACACATAAAGATATAAAAAACACAGTTGTCTAAAGAATATGAATACGAATTACATGAATTTAATTACAAACAAAATAAGGATAAAATTACTTATATCAATGTCCTCTACCTCAGGTGAGATAAAACCACCCTCACCTTTCCTTTGGTGGGCGTGCCACCAAAACTCTAAACGAGAAGGTTGGTGGTTAAGGGTACCCTAGAGTCTTTCCCTGAAATGGTCGTACGACTGAGACCCCGTGCAGTGTGGCAGACGACTTTGCCGTCGAGCTGTTGTACGTTGTATTGACATCTTTTGAAAAGTAGAGTCCTCCCAAATGGTGCACATCTGCTCTCACACCGCAGTCCCGATAAAATCTGAACGGACATCGCTAAGTGTTTGTCCATTGGCCATCTTGCTCTGGGCCTTCTTCTTCCAGTCGTAGACCCACTTATGCTAGGTCATTTCTAAATATCGTCGAAGAACTATCATGCCATGGGATTCCTGACCGTCCTCGAATTAGTAATAACGCTGCACAATACACATTACAATATTAGTCGACAACATAAACCGACATGTTAATGATAAATAATAACATGTAAATGATATGGGAAACTAACATATGAATGTCATTTTACCCGAAACTCATCTATAATCAGCTGGCGTGTGCGCTCATCAATATCCGCCCATCTTATCCACATGCTTGAGAATCGGTTGCACACAATCCCAAGCAACGTGTTCCGCAGAGTCGCCTCAAGGATATTACAATTGAAATTAATACATTTGAAAATTCTAAACTACATATACATACAAAATTAAACTAGGAAAAAAGTCTTTTCATGATCAAGTTAAAGTCAAAAATGGAATATATAAGTATTTATATACATACATATAAATACATACATACATACATTGTCTTTTCATGATCAAGGTAAAGTTGAAAACGGGTACACATACACATGTTACCAAGTCGCCAACCATTTGATTAGCTAACTTATAATAAAAAGCAATATATACTAACAAAAGTTTGGAAGAAGAAAGGATGCTGACATACATATGCAGTATTTTATGTAAAACAAATGTTAAATGCTATAAACATAATCTAAAATTACATGTTTGTCCCGACACGGCATATATGCGACGCCTGAGGGGGATTCCTTAGCAAGCCACGTGCTAGTCCCCTCAGAGGCCTACGACGATCACCTATGTAGTGCAATATGTGAATAAATTTCTATAAACGCATATCCTGACAATAATATATAAAAATAACAGTAAGATGTAAAAAAAATTAAAACATGTAATTATACTTGACGATCCGCCTTGCTCATCACCCCCACAACCCCCACGGCATGTACTGCCAATACGCCCACCACGATCGTAGTGTCGTGTACGGGCCATATGTATATAACTGTAAAGACATCAACATAAAATTATAAGACATTTATAATCACAATAATTTTGCACCTTAATTAGTAGAATAATATAAGTTACAACATCATGATTGCACTACTACATGAACTCTTATATATGGATACAACTAAAAAGACAAATAGTACATACTCCTAATCATTTATATCATCAAAGCCATCAATATTAGAATCGTCATCTTCGAGCAGTAGCTCTTCCGTCTAGCTATCATCACCATCTTCGTTATCCTCAACCATTTCTTCATTTATATCTTCCTCCTCAACAACATCATCTTCACTTTCGATAGCGACGACATCATCCTCGTCATCACTAGACTCACTAATAACTGTCACATTACAGGTGTGACACTAGTAGACTCTAATTGTAAAGGTTCATCGTCTACACGAGGAATTGTGCCTTGAAAACCACGAGCTTTGGTGGTTATAACAACATATCATGTGCTGACATGAGTCTTAACACTCTGTACGTAGTATACCTGTGTTGCTTGACTTGCTAAAATAAAAGGCTCGTCTAAGTTTAGTTTTGACTTAACATTTACTGTCACTAGTCCTCAGTTTTTATCTACTTTAACCTCATTTTCAACATCAAACCAATGACAATTGAAGCAAACTAACTCTTTTTTACCTTAACATTTGAGAATGACTACTTCTAGCAATCGTCCATACTAGTCATCCCATGTTATATCCACAATCTATACTAACTTTCGTATAATACATCGATCATATACTTTGACATTATAAAAGAAATATATAGCTATATCTCAATTGCAAAACAAATATTCTTTATTCCAGGATTCAAAATTTACATAGCTTAACGTACGAACATCATAAGCCGTCATTCTGGCTTAATATAAATTTAACTAAAGAAAACAATCAAAAGCTTCCTTTTAAACGTGCCTCAAGTCCTTATCATCATAATAACGAGGAAATTGCATCTTTAATCTGTAAATGAAATTATTTGCAAGGTTGAGCACGACGGCTAAGTAAGTCTAACAGTTTTCATGCTTCACGTTTCATACATACATACTATACATTTTAGTCATGCATCATGTTCCTCATGCTATGCATTTTATACATGCATCATAAATCTTATGCAATGCATCTACATATACTTCATACATCTCATTATATGCATTTTGTTATGCGTGCTTCCTAATTCATCACATTGTATTCAAATCATACTTCATGTATTATCAAGCTTATCATTACCAATATACGCAATACTTTTCTTTAAATAACACATATCACACAGTAACTCTTGAGTTTCCGTAACTCAATTCATTTCGGTCATACTTTGACCTTAACAATAATAAATCTCAGTATAACACAAAGCACATATAAATTTACTTACAAGAACTTCTTATCATATAGATTAGTTGCACATAATCACCAACAAGTTTACATATATCAAGTAAATCTACAAAACTTGCCTCGGTTTTGTTTATCACTAAATGCTCATCGAACGTTCCTTGCATATATTCGATTTCGCGTACTCGAAGCGATATTATCTTGTATCGCACCTATATAGCATACATAAAGATATTATATAGCTTAATATATGCATTTTCCATGATCTTTGATTCAAATTTATATTTTTCAAGCTTCATAACTCATTTCTAGCTTTACTAAATGTGTTTGTAATATTTTAATTTCTATATATTGTTAATAAATTATTTTCATCGCGTCTCAAATCGAGTAAAAACAACATTTAAACGTCACAGCGCACTGCATTGCAGTGCAGTTGGCAGCCAGCTCTGGCGCGTGGCTGGTGCCGCCTACTGCTGTTGCAGTTGGCCTTATCAACCAGCCCACTTCGCGATTTTATAACTCAACATCTACACATCCGATTCTTACCAAATTTTAATATATTATACTTGGTAATATATACTATTTTATAAAAATGTAAACCAACCAAAAAGCGTACTTTAAACTATGCTTACAAGGGTTTGAAACTGCCCTGGACTTGAGCATTGAAGAGAAATTTATTTTGTTTTTCTTTCTTTCTTTGGATCGGATGGCAGGGGCTAGGAACTCTTTTCCTTCTTTTCTTTTGGAACGAATGGAGCAGGGTTGCTTTGTTGTTTGTTTGTTTTTTTCTCTTTTGGAACGAAATAGAAGAAGGGGCAGGGGAGTTTAATTGCTTAGTGTCTCTCATATTAGAATATAATCTTGACACCTCCTGCTTTCTCATGACTCACCATTCTCCACTATCATTACTCAATACGCATAACTTAGCCTTAATACTTCATTTCTCAGCATACATGTATTCTAATATAAATATATATACATTATATGCATACTGTATTACACATAATATATGCATTAACTTATATATATTTTAATTTTATTACACACACGCACATAAATTAACTTATGTATTATCTTTATATGCATCTCAATTAAAAATTAAATAATTATACATTTATAAAATGTATAATAAAATTATTTCACTAATTATGAAATTAAATTCATAATTAAAATAAATACTCGAAATGGAACGAATCAAGTACTTAATTAACTATAACAATTTATTTAATATATACATTTCATCTTAAACTAAATATTAACTTAATTTACTAATTTGACGCCAATATTTATATATATTGGTCTGTCATCTCATATTTTTAATTCACCTTCAATTGGTATAATATTAAATATTATGCCATTATATGTTACATTATAGTAACATAATTCTCATTATTAACTAATTAAAAGAAAATAACTTCCTTTATTTAATTAATCAAAATGAATATTTTAATTCACAAATTTTCAAATAGTGAACTAATTACCTCATCTCATATTTAATTTATATTCGTTTGTCATAATATAATATATTAAGTCATTACATAAATATATTATATTTATATGTAATATATTAAAATAACGAGTTTAATTAACTTCCTCATTAAACAAGATACGGACATTAATTCACTAATTTAATTAAGTGAAATAATTACCTTGCTTATGAAATTTAATTCATAATAAATCCAAGGGTTAATTGTAAATTATACTCTGAAGTATACACCATTTTGCCATTCGTACCACGATGTTTAAACGCTCATATTCCGCTACCTAATGTACCATTAAGTAAGCACGATGGACCCTATTCAGATTTTCGGTTAATTTGTTTGTCGAAAAATGGCCACGTGTCATAATTTAATATTTAAATATTGTTGACTATATAAATATCGTAGTTGACTTAATTAATTTGTAGAAATACATGTGAAATATTAGATTAACAAAATAAAGGGTAAAAAATTCAAACAATTTGGGGATTTCATCAATCTAATTCCATCTCATTCAACAAATCAAAAGAGACAACAAATTAGAGCAACAAATCAAAGGGTCCTCTAATTTCATCTTCATCTCATTCATTTTCTTTTGATCTTCATCTTCAACAATTGATCACTGAAAATTAAAAAAAACAAATTCAAAAAGTCCATTTCCAGATCTTGATCTGAAGATCAACCTTACAATTTGCTTTAGATTTTGAAGCAATTGATGGGGACTTACTCTTTGGGATCAACGCATGAATTCCTTCACATTTGATCCTAATCTCCAAACCCATTTCTCGAACCCCCATTTCCTTCAATTCTTCGATTTCAACACCCAAATCGAGAATTTCTCCGGTGGGGATGGTGTCGCCGCCTCTTAAATCCACCGCCAGAATGAGTTTTCAGCAGAAGAGGAAAAGGAAGGAAAGATGGGATTTTGGGTTATGCTGATGAGGTTGATTTTGGGTATGGGGTTGATTTTTGTGGTGCTGAATGGGTTTTTTGGGGTGGTTTCTAGGGTTTTATGACCCGAATTGTCGCTGGATTTGGTGAGGAATTTGGGGAAGAAATCATGGGTTTTGCAAGATTTGGATGAAAGAATTGTCTACTTTTGGTAAACAATTTCGAGGAAAGTGCAGAGTGTTTCTAAATCCTAACTTGAGAAAATCTATTTACTTGGGGATTCCTTTACATTTGTGTCTTAGAGATAGAAAATGAAGTGGGTTTGAGACTGGGCAAAATTTTGAAGATGTTGAACGAATTGGGAATTTTAGTTTGAGATTTTCGAGCTTCATGAATGGTTACAAGGGAAGAGGATGGATGATTTGCTTATTTTGGATTTTGAAATTTTGGGTGAGTTCCATGGTAATGGAAGATGATGAAGATGGGGAAGAAGAGGAAAAAGAAAACTAAATTAGGTTTGTAAATTTGTAATTTATTGTATTAGTAAGTATAAATGTATTACTTAATCTAATTAATCTGGTTTTCAAATGTTTTATATGGTCAAGTGTATAAAAATTTTGTCAAATCGTACTTGTACATACACCACTGGAACACTTGGCAGTTCCGACCACTTTTTTGGCCGGAAATTACAAAATGGTCAGTTATGGTAACTTAATAGTACTTTGGGTTGCGGGATGAGAGCGTTAAAACATCAGGGTATGAATGGTAAAAGGGTGTATACTTCGGGGTATAATTTGTAATTAACCCTAAATTCAATGCCATACAAGGCTTAATAATCAAATTATTTTATTTCATAATATAATTTAAATTTAATCTCAATTAATTAATGTTAATTAATTAATTTCATCCGCCTCCACAACTCATTCCGTATTTAACTCAAGTTAACTAATTTAATAGTTTAGTTAACTATTAACTCTTTCATTCCAAATATATGTATATATATTTCACACATATATATATACACACATTAAATTCACTGCATAATTCACATAAATATATATATATAACACGTATATATTTATACATTCAAACACATTACGTCTCACAATAAGAATCTTATTTATTAAATTCTTATTTTAATAGTTTCCAAAAATACGGGTCATCACAGCTAGTAGGCTATGCTTTGTTAAGTTGATTAAACCTTTCACCATAACACAGACTATATTAGTCGTTTGCAATTAGGGTTTAAAGAGTCAGGATCTGCAGTTTAGTTTTGCGGACTTATGTTTTTATTGAAAACGACACAGTTTTCATATTAAACCAGCGTCCGCAATATTAGTTTGCAGACGTATATTTTAACGAGAAAAATTCAATTTAAAGCTATTAGTCTTCTATTTCTTCTGGGTATTCTTATTGCAGATCCATCTTATTTTCGATGATGATGAGAAACATGTATGACTAAACAATGGAATCAGATATACCAATGGGGTGAAGTGTTTTTTCGAAGTATGAAGTATGGGACACAACATACTGCGGTATATATTATGAATCACCAATAATAAGAATTCCCAAGAAGAAATAGAAAACTTAAGAGCCTTAAATCGATCTATTCTCGTCCTAAATCGGTACTGGGGCAAATGAGATGAGATCCAAAAAAAGGCCATGAACAAAGAAGAATGGAGTAACTATTTGGCATTTTATATAAGACACTTAGAGTCCGAAGTATTAAAGTGTGAACGGGAGAAATTTAAAAACGGGGTCGTTTAGTTAAGTCAATCCAACCTAGCGTCTGCACTATTAAATCGCGGAGCATGGAACTTTTAAAAAAAATATTTGGCATCCGCAGTACTAAACAGAAAAATGAAGTCACTTTTAAGTAAGTCTCGTCCACAGTTTAATACTGCGGACGCAGATTTAATGCCAAATAGGAAACGACGTTATTTTATACAAGTCTCATCCACAGTTTAATATTGTAAACACTGATTTAATGCCAAATGGGAGGCTCTTGTATGCCATTTTCAAGCTCCGCAGTATTAAATTGCAGATGCCAATTTTTTTTTAAAACTTCCTGTATAGATTTAGGTGGTTCCCCCTTGTATGCTTTTAAATCGTAAACGACCTATCACAAGAAATAACAACCAATGAAGAATATTCACAAACTACATTGACCAAATTACAAACATAAAATGAAATACCAAAATCCATTAAATTAATGTACAAAGTGTTTACAATGTACAAATCACAAAACAATTGTGACTCTATTAGTCATATGTGTAAATGTCGTATCTCTAGCCTTATTCTTACACAATTTATGGGCAATTCTATACCTAAACAAGGAGGCATCTTTTGTGGACCAGTCGACCTCCCCTAAAGATATGCCTTGGACAACGTAGTCAACGTACTTCATTAAGTAGACTCTGCAATCTAAATGATTCTTTTGTTTAGGTCGGACTGCCTTGAATGCCCAAGCCATCTTTTTCTTTGGGATGTTTTTCTCTGGGCTATAAATCCGCATAGCGTTTGCAACAAAATCACACTGCACATTAAAAACATAATGTTAGTATGACAATATAACATAAACGTTATTGAAATATCAAATAGGCAAAAGTAATGACGTACCACACATTCTAGCTATAGGTGATATCGACTACTTATTTTGTCACTTGGTACGTCATTGTACAAAGAATCTATCAGCAGGGCATGAAATAAAATTTGCCCCGCTCGTACCGGCCTTGGTGTAGATGATCTTCGCGTAACTTCAACAAATTGAGATACACATTGATCGTTTGATCATATACTTATTTCCCTGGCCGAAGAGATAGTAGGTCTTTGTGCTCCAATCTGTACTTGTCATCAGGACCTACATGAGGAAACTGTGTTTGGTCCACCACATCAGAAAACCAATTCCGGTTTAGCCACTCGACCTTTTCTACCTTCAGTGGTTTGAGAGGATCCTTCTTAAAGTACATTGACCACTCCACCTGTAGCTATGAAGGAAAAATAATAGACACGCCCTCCTCCCCACTTTGAATATGCTCTGAATTTGAATCAGGGATTGGCGTTTCTTCTAATATTGGGGTCAACTACATAGGCTGAAATTGGCCCGCAGTCTCAACATCAGCAGTCGGACTCCATTGATGCATTTAAGGGAGAAGAGGTCATATATATATATATATATATATATATATATATATATTAGGGGTTCTTTCTCAGCTAAAAATGTCATGTCAGGCCGATAAGGGGATCCTTGACTACATTGACAGAATGGATCAAGACCGTTGAATGGTGTTTCTTTGCTTGAACTGCTCTTGGGGAACGTTGGGGAACGTATTGTTGCGATCTTCAAAAACTCCCCGGTAATCTTCATTGAATAGTACTGACCTCGCATACCACTGCTTGTACACATGGAGAGGGTTGTACATAGGTGAGACTAAAAGTAGGTTTCCTATAAAATCTCGAGTTGCCTCGATCTGTATAAAAACGTATACATTTCTTTGCCAATAAGTATATAATATGACGTAAATGTTCTAAACAAAATCTTCTAATCCAACCTATGAGGTTTGCAGCTTTGTACTGATGAAATAAGCCATGTGGTGTATATGTCTCATCTGGTTCAACTTGTGGCGGCTAATTCTCAAACGAGTCATCCGCCTATACCACCTGAGGTATTCGGCCAAAAATAATCTCCTGTCTTATAGCTACCACAAAATCAGAAATAATATTTTTCCATGCAAACCACGTGGCGATGTAATGGCTCCGCAACTCCATATAATCATATGAGCAGATCCCTTCTTGCTCCCGGCAGAGTTAGATTATATCTACGGGGCCTCGGGAATATCCTGCACTTCCCCAAATTGTCTCAAGACACGATCTGACATTTGGAGTTCAAGCACGTCGAGCCAAATGAAGGGAATACGCGAGGCCCCACTATACCATGTTGCCTGGTACTCTTGCGACACTAGGTGATTGAACTTTGAATACGTCATCCACTGTACCATGGCAGCTGTCATCCCATCAAATTCCCCTAGGTAAAATATTTGGTTGTGATGGGGGTATAGTCTTCTTGCCTCTTTCACCGTATGGATATTTTTTTGTAGGCCCAGGCTCTTGCGCGAGGCAACCAAATATCGATCCCTCTGGTATAATTAAGCCTACCGATTGATAGGCGTTTGTAGGCTTACACCTATGTCATAATTGATCGAGTTAAAACTTAGTCATGCTAAAGCCAAATCAATATCAATTTAAATAAACATCAAATTATACAAACAATAAAATACCTGAAGAAGTGTTAAACACCTGGAGAAGCTTTTTGCATCAAGGTGGGTTTCTTTATATAAGCTGCAGAACAAACAAGCCAACACCGCAGCCCCCCATGCATAATCGCGTACTTTATTAGTATCCTCTAAAAATAAAAGATACCTAGCATGTATGATGTCGCGGTTTATCGATGCAAATAATATCTTCCCCAAGATAAACAGTATGTACGCTTTGGTATACGTCAACACCGTTTCCCAATCAGCATCTAGGGGAACTTTGTAAAATTTGCTGCCCAACCACAAAAACATAATGCCCCCTCTACTATATACATTCTCATCCTCCAGTATATATTTACTAAATTCGCTCTCATTAAATATTTGTTTAGGATTTTGTATTAATGTACATGTTATAGGATCCTCTATAACCGGTAATCCTAAAATGAAATGTACATCCTCAAGGGTTATTGTCATTTCACCGGTGGGGAAGTGAAGCATCTAATTGGTTACAGACAATAGTATTTGTAAATACCCCAAAACCCCAATCGCGTAATAATTCTTTTTGGGTATCACTTAAAATCCATATTTCCAACGACCGTCCACTCTCATCAGTTCTTAATGTCCTAGTGTAATGGGGATTGTTCTGAACGGTTGTTGAAATGTGGTTTAGTTGATCCCATAACAATGTATTGACAGTAGGTCCGAGATTAAATTTCATTTTTGTAACTAATACAAGGAACATAAACATGTATCAATAGCATATTGGTAACTAACACGCAAAAAAAAACAAAATATCATTTTTGTAACCAACAAAATAAACATTACTATGTTATTGTAGACAAAATTCCATTTTTGTATACAACAAAAAAGAATACAAAATATATACATATGACGAATTTAAAAATTACATCACTTGGATTTAGCAAAGATGTTAGGTTGGTTGCACTGATTTTTCGATCTCCTTTTGCTTGGTTGCTTTTATCTCAAAATCGCATAAAGATGTTAAGTTGGTTGCTTGGTTGCTTAGATCTCAGATGGATAATAAGGAACAACTACGCATTTGGTTTAGGTTCTGCACACAATTATTATCTTCATACGACATCGTTGGGATAAACCTAGCATCCGCAGTATTAAACTGTAACGCCCCTAAAATCCGGGTCTTGGCTTTAAGTTTGGTTCGGTGTGTCACGGTACTACCCATACAACATAGTCATACTACATGAGTGTAATTATAATAATAGTACAACATATCCTTATCTAATCCCATGTACAAAGACCTTTACTCATAGATCATCAAATAATATTACTACATAGAATTTTAAATTCTTCTTCTTTAATGTTTTCCTCACTCAATATCTTCTCTAACATTACAAGTCCTCCTGCTCTAGCTGCAAAATTTTAGAATTTGCAAGAGTGAGCATTTAATTACCCAGCAAATATACGCAGTTGAATAAATAACAATCTCAAGAATAGAATAATATTTTTCTGAAATCTTCAACAATTGAACATTAACTGTGAAGCTAATCGAATAAACAGGGATAAACTAGATTCCATTTCATTTAACATCTTTAACGTCATACTAACAATCACAACGATCAAAATAATTCTTTTAACTGTTAGTAAACACTTTATTGTACGGGGTGCAATCATGTTAATATTGGCTCACATAAACACATTGTTGCACGGGATGCAACCTATACTAATGATTATCCAAAATTATTTGATTTCGAATAACCAACTGCTCACAAATAAATAATTTATCACAATTCAATATCTTAACAATATACATTCCGACTGGAATAGCTCAACAATCGAGTTAAGCCAAATCAAATGGTAATAACTCTTTTTCATAAATCATTTCAAATAATACAATGAACTTCATATAACAAATGAAATTCAATAATTTAATCGCACGTTATTGCACGAAGTGCACATATGAATAGAAAACTTGTACATATTAATAAACTTGCACAAGTTAAGAAACTCATATTCAATACATAAATTGAATGAAGTTAGGAAGCTTGCTTTTTATGTTCCTTTACCGTTTACGCTACATAGCTCTCTAAATAACCTACATATATCTATAATGTAGAACATACCAATTAGTCACTTAATGACGCTCATATTGGTTAATATTAATCCCATTCCATATCTTATAATGTTTGTTTATTTAAATTGAAACACTTTTTTAAGTTCATTAACATTTTACACGGCTTTTCGACGTTCATACGTCACGCCCGATTCGCCTCATTTGCATATGTTTAGCATGCTCATACATTTATCTAATTCATCATCTACCTCATTCATATAGAATATTGTTTTCTCCCGTACTCAAGTCAGAGTCATCTACAACATTATAGAATAATTCTCATCAACAATTTAACTCTCTCATAATAATATCCACTTATTAATCTACTTTCCATAATTATATTTTAACATCCATGTTAACTATTTCAATAATCTCCAATATTCGGAGTTACGTCCAAATTTTTTAAATCTTGGACAATCTCTTTCTTACGTTAAGATACGTTATTATACGTTAAAATATGTTATTTTACATCAAAATATATCATTGTTCAAAATTCATTTCAATCCGAGTTATAAAACTCATTTTCACAGTTTTTTTAACAAAACATCGTACTTGTTTTTATCATATCTCCTTCGTTACATATCCGTTTTTATTCAAATTATGAACACACAAGACCAGAAAATTCGCACAACAAGCATGTCAGAATCTGTCCATTTTTGCGTTTCAGCTTAACCCTGTCTCGCTCAAAAAGTCATAACTAATTCATTTCAAAACATTTTTGCGTGATTATTTTTCTGTATTTAGCTTACTCTCAACGCTTTCTTTTGATATAACGCTCATCTTCTAACTCATAATACACAAAGAGTTATGGTCTTTACAAAAACAGGATAACAAACTAGCTTTTCTGAAATTTTCAAATTTTGTCAATTTTAACAATCTTACTTCAACACTTGATAATAAATAGTCCTCTTATCAGAAAATTACAAATCTTATGTCCATTCCATGTGAAATTTAATTCTCTACAACTTTGTAGTTTAAAGTTTCTTCAAATTCTGCTTCTAACATAGAGAAACAGGCTTACCGAAAAAGTTCACCGGAAAATATTTTTCGGTCATCTTCTCCGGCGGACTACCCAGTTTCCGGTGAGATTTCTTAAATTTTCTTGCCTAGATTTGTTCTACTACATCTCAAGAGTCCAACCATGGTTTTAGTTTTGAAATAAACCACTAATCACCGCTAGATCTAAATTTTTCGCCGAAATTCCGGCGAAGCTTAATCTCTTTGATTTCTTGATTTCTCTTATTTATACAAGTTTAATCCATCACATACATACATAAATATGTCATTTACACATAAACTCCATAAAACTTGACTTCCATCATGAAAATCAAAGGATAAATTAAGGTTTACCTTTCTTGGTTTTCATTTTCATCTTTCTTTCTTCTTCATCTTCTTCTTCTTTTCCTTTTCCCACTCTTTGTCTCTCTCCCTCTCTCTCTTCTTATGGCTGCTGACATAGGCAATGAGATGGGAGAAGACTCCTAAGACTCTTTCTCTCTCTTTCTTTTCTCTTCTCTTTTTTTTCTTTTCTCTTTTTTTCCCTCACCCGAATACTCTCGCCTCAAAATGCTGATTTTTTTTCCACCCATTTCCCTCATGGGACATGGTTGGGTCTTGGGTTTTGGTTTTGGGCCATTTATTTGGGTCACTCTTAACAATTACTTGGACTTCTAATTATATAAAAATTGGGCTCTTATAAAATTCTACACTTGGATTCTAACAATAATATAGATTTTCATTTAGTCATTACTAGCCCACTAATTTAATTTATTATTGGACTCATTTAACATGGGTTAGCTATTTACTAACCAGTTAACTTACCATAATCATACACCAAAATGTACATGTAACCCACGTATATTTGGTTAACATATTTATACCAAATAAATTATTTCAATAATAATCTCCATCAAACTATTTATTTTATTCAATAAATAGCGTTTTTGGCGTCAATAGTGTCCACGTGAATAGTACCCGCGTAAATAGTACTTTAGCGTTATTTCTCAAAATCTTTCTATTCGCTTCTACGAAACCACAACACTTATAATCATCGCATGCGCATAATATAGGTTATAATATAACCTTTAAACGTTTAACACAGGATAATATTGATAAAATCCATTTTATTTAATAATATTCATCAGCTCGAATTACCAAGCTACCCGCGATTCACGATCGTTACATTAATTAAATATTAACTCTTTCGTTCCAAATATATGTATATATTTTATACTTATATATACATATTAAGTTCACCACATAAATCACATAAACATATATCTATATATATTTATGCCTTCAAACCCATTACGTCTTACAATAAAATTTTTATTAAATTCTTATTTTAAATTTTTATTCTTGAAAAATCCGGGTTGTCACATTCTTCCCTTCTTATAAGGATTCCGTCCTCGGAATCATAATACCAAACCTCTTTTACTTTGTTTTCATCTAATTTCTTCCGAAATTTTGTCGTTAAATAATTTCAATGTACTATTTCCATTTAGGTGTTATATTACCTATTTAATCTGTTTTCCTCAACAAATTCTTGTAGGTTTTATTCCATAACCTTTATAAAACTCAATTGTATTGTGAGTATTATCATTTCCTTAACCCATCAATTTCATTTTCTAAGGACTATCTTATGCCACAATCGTCATAATAATATAATTTCATGATTTACTAAGTCATAAATATTTGAGCTATCACATTCACCCCTTCTTCTAAGAACTTCGTCCTCGAAATTATAATATATTCATCTTTGTTCATTCTACTCATCAAAACTAACTACTCAACCTTTTGCTCTTTTAAGGATCTGTCATTCATTATCACATTTTATGATCACTTTTCTTTATGGAATTCATCCATTCTAAACATCCCATTTCCGGAATTATAGAACATATTTGAGGAATTTTCACAGTTGTTCAATAAATGTGAAGTAGCTTGAACAAACAGGGAATAAAAGAAATTTCCTTAGTTTTATATTTTTGAAACGACATACCACCAAGACTTTGAACAATGTTTAAAAAAAACATCATCCGAATATTTGTCAACCACAAAGATTATAAATATTCTCTACAATAGATGATCAACCTATCATACAACATTCTACTGAAACGACTATATGCTTTTCTTTATCACTCGACGGGTCAATCGATATTAATTACCGACCAAAAATTTTCCCAATATTAGTGTTATTCACCTCAGTTTATCATACGAGTCTGCACCAAAATAATTTGGTTTGGAAAGCATTCTCAATGAATTCTTGAATTTCATAATCATATTTCAACATTCGTCTAGCCGAATCAAATAGCTTAGATTTATATCAACAATTCGGACATCAATCGAAATATTTTAGCTAACTCAATTGGCATACTTTTTCATAATTTAAAGAAAAACAAAAATCATTTTATGACGTCATGATATCGCATTGTCTAGAAAATATGTTGATGATTCCGTCATTTTATGACTTTGTCATACTACATCATACCATAGTGGGATCCTATGATCACATCCAACACTAGGTTAGACTGTATTAATGACTCCATCGTCTGTTATAGCTATACCATGTTCAATGATGCATCAATGACTATGAAAAATACATTTTGATATTTTCAAATCATTTTTGTCTTAACCGAAACAATTAGCATAGACATATAAATAATAGAACTTTTAAAACTCATTGGTTCAATAATTTGATCCAATATCTTTCGAAGACACAAAAATGCAATTATCAGCACGAAGTCAATAAATTTCAAAATCTGGTATAGCTAGAAGATTTGGAATATCTATGTTTTTCCATCAACATCAATTTTCTCCATTGCTCTACTACTTAATAATTCTATCTACTTCTAACATCACCAATGCTCATCATATTGAGAATTCTCAGTTCTCAATCCACAACCTTTCTACACCCTATTATAGTTCCTCAAACTTAACACACTTATGAGTCCAGGAATTTGCCATAATAATATGAGTTTAGGAACTTGTCCTACCAATACGTAGTCCAAGAACAAATCAAGGATTGTCCATACACTTAGGGGCTCAAAACATATCATATGATTATGAGTCATAAACTTATCATAAGCATGATTTTTAAGAACTCGTACCTAATTTTAATATTTTCTAACTATTAAATATAGATACGAGAAAAGAATCACCTTTTCATCATACATATATCGATAACGCGATACCAACATTTCAATGATTTTCAATGTAATAAACTAAGTGGTCATTAAACCAAGCACAAAACCCTTGCCCATACAAAGGTTTGTACAACTCAGTTATCACATGAGTCCTCAATTGAAATCCCACAAAATCCTAGTTTTCTCATTACTCAATACGAATTTTCTTTAATCTGTATTTTATCATATACAACTATTTTAGAGTTTTCTCGTACTATCTCATAGTACCTTCTCTTTATAACGTCAGGTTATAATTTTCCATTCGTTTAACAGATCTGTTCTGATCACGTCGTGATCTTATTTTTTAATCGTTTTACATTACAATTTTCTCTAGCCTAAGATCGCCTCACCCTACAATCTTCTTTATTCTTATTCTTTAATCATGCTATATTATGATTTCATTTACACAGTTCATCTTATAGAACTCGTCTATTTATCATCACTTGTCATCTTTATTACTGGAGTCAGGTAACTCTTGATTCTCATCTTTTTATGTCTCTTCAAGATTCTTCTTTGAATCTTCTCATTTATATCTTAATTCTTTCTTTATAACTTTCTAGATTTATTTCTCATTGTTCAAACTCTATCTGAGTTTATTCTTTATCATCTCCAGCTTTCTTCTCTAAGGTTATAGCCTAAGGTACTCCCGCTTAAGGCTTATAACCTACAGCTCTGATACCAACTGTAACGCTCCCGAAAATCCAGGTCTTGCCTTTAAGTCGGATTCGGTACGTTACGGTACTACCCATACAACATAGTCTTACTATATAAATGTAATTACAATAATATTACAACATATCCTCATCTAATCCAAGGTACTTAGAACTTTACTCATACATCATCAAATAATATTACTACATAGAATTTTAAATTCTTCTTCCTTAATGCTTTCCTTACTCAATATCTTATCTCATATTACAAGTCCTCCTTCTCTAGCTGCAAAATTTTAGAATTTGCAAGAGTGAGCATTTAATTACCCAGCAAGTATACGCAGTTGAATAAACAACAATCTCAAGAATAAAATAATATTTTTCTAAAATTTTCAACAATTGAACATTAATTGTGAAGCTACTCGAACAAACATGAATAAATTAGATTCCCTTTCATTTAACATCTTTAAAATCATACTAACAATCACAACAATCAAAATAATTCTTTTAACCGTTAGCAAACACTTTATTGCACATGGTGCAATCATGTTAATATTTGCTCACATAAACACATTGTTGCACGGGGTGCAACCTATACTAATGATTGTCCAAAATTATTTGATTTGGAACAACCAACTTCTCACAAATAAATAATTTATCACAATTCAATATCTTAACAATAAACATTCCAACTAGAATAGCTCAACAATCGAGTTAAGCTGAATCAAATGGCAATAACTCTTTTTCATAAATCATTTTACATAATACAATGAACTTCATATAACAAATGAAATTTAACAATTTAATCGTACGTTGTTGCACGGAGTGCACATATGAATAGAAAACTTAGACATATTAATAAACTTGAACAAGTTAAGAAACTCGCGTCCAATACATAAATTAAATGAAGTTAGGAAACTTGCCTTTTATGCTCCTTTATCGTTTACGCTACATAGCTCTTCAAATAACCTACGTATATCAATAATGTAGAACATACCAATTAGTCACTTAATGACGCTCAAATTGGTTAATATTAATCTCATTCCATATCTTATAATGTTCGTTTTATTTGAATCGAAACACTTTTTTAAGTTCATTAACATTGTACACAGCGTTTCGACGTTCATACGTTACACGCCCGATTTGCCTCCTTTGCATATGTTTAGCATGCGCAAACACTTATCCAATTCATCACCTACGTCATTCATATATAATATTTTTTTTCTCCCGTACTCAAGTCTGAGTCATCTACAACATTATACAATATTTCTCATCAACAATTTAACTTCCCCATAATAATATCCACTTATTAATCTACTTCCCATAATTATATTTTAACATTCATGTTAACTATTTCAATACTCTCCAATATTCGGAGTTACGTCCAAAAATTCTTAAAATCTCGGACAATCTCTTTCTTACGTCAAAATACGTTATTATACATCAAAATATGCTATTTTACATCAAAATATATCATTGCTCAAAATTCATTTCAATCCGAGTTATAAAACTCATTTTCACAATTTTTCTTTAACAAAACATTGTTCTTGTTTTTAGCATATCTCTTTCATTACTAATCCGTTTTTGTTCGTTCTTACGTTAAATTAAAGCTTACAAAGTCTATTTTAACACCATCTAGGCCATGGTTCCAGCCCCTTCTTCAATCAAAATAGATTTTTACTTTTTCAAACAAGGTCAGATTGTTATAAAAATCTGCCCAATTTTATTCTCTCTCGATAGAAAAATCATAACTAATTCATTTAAAAATATTTTTGAGTGATTCTTGCACCCACATTTTAACCTCTGGGGCTACAACTTTTATTTTTAACACCATTTTCAAATTCTGAACGCACAAGACCAGAAAATTTGTACAACAAGCATGTCAGAATATGTCCATTTCTGCGTTTTAGCTTTACCATGTCTCGCTAAAGAAGTCGTAACTAATTCATTTCAAAATATTTTTGAGTGATTTTTTTTGTGTTTAGCTTACTCTCAGAGCTTTCTTTTGATATAAGGCTCATCTCCTAACTCATAGTACACAAAGAGTTATGGTCTTTACAAAAACAAGGTAGCAAACTAACTTTTCTAAAATTTTCAGATTTTGTCAATTTTAACAACCTTACTTCAACACTTCATAATAAATAGTCCTCTTATCAGAATATTACGAATCTTATGTCCATTTCATGTGAAATTTACTGCTCTACAACTTTGTAGTTCAAAGTTTCTTCAAATTCTGCTTCTAACACATAGAATCGGGCTTACCGAAAAAGTTCATCGGAAAATATTTTTCGGTCATTTTTCCGGCGGACTAACCCAGTTTCCAACGGGTTTTCTTAAATTTTCTTGCCAAGATTTATTCTACTATATCTCAATAGTCCAACCATGGCTTTAGTTTTGAAGACAAACCACCAATCACCGCTAGATCTAAATTTTTCGGCGAAATTCCAGTGAAGCTTAATCTCTTTGATTTCTTAATTTCTATTTTTATACAAGTTTAATTCGTTACATAGATACATATATATGTCATTTACACATAAACTCCATAAAACTTAACTTTCATCATGAAAATCAAAGGATAAATTAATGTTTATCTTTCTTGGTTTTCATTTTCATCTTTCTTTCTTCTTCATCTTCTTCTCCTTTTCCAGCTCTCTGTCTCTCTCTCTCTTCTTGTAGCTGCCGACATAGGAAATGAGATGGGAGAAGACTCCTCTTTCTTTATTTCTTTCTCTTTTTTAGCAACTTTTGAACAGAATTTTCACATATTTACACCAAATAAATTATTTCAATAATAATCTCCATCAAATCATTTATTTTATTCAATAAATAGCTAGCATTCTTGACGTGAAAAGTGCCCACATGAATAGTACTCGTGCGAATAGTACCATGTGAATAGTACTTTAGCGTTATTTCTCGAAATCTTTCTATTCACTTCTACGAAACCACAACACTTATAATCATCGCATGTGCATAATATAGGTTATAATATTTAAACGCTTAACCAAGTATAATATTAATAAAATCTATTTTATTCAATAATATTCATCAGCTCAAATTACCAAGCTACCTGCGATTCACGATCATTACATTAATTAAATATTAACTCTTTCGTTCCAAATATATGTATATATTTTATACTTATATATACATATTAAGTTCACCACATAAATCACATAAACATATATATAGCACATATATATTTATGCCTTCAAATCCATTATGTCTTACAATAAAAATTTTATTAAATTCTTATTTTAAATTTTTATTCTCGAAAAATCCGAGTTGTTACATAAACTGCAGACGGTATTATCTCTCTATGGCGTCGTTTGGATACACCTAGCGTTCGCAGAATTAAACTGCGGACAGGACTTCTTAGTTTGCCAGTTTCAATATGGCGTCGTTTGGATACACCTAGCGTTTACAGTATTAAACTGCGGACGGGACTTCTTATATACTGGAGATTAAGACGGCGTCGTTTGAAATCAGTGAAGATTTAGCGTCCGCAATTTAATACTGCGAACGAAAAAATTATAAAGGAGGGATATTTTAGTCATCAGTCTCGTCCGCAGTATTAAACTGCTTAATTTAACGCGTGTGTTTGCCATGGCCCCCCTCCCCCTACCCTACCCCCCTATTCATTTATAATATAGTATATTAATTTTTTATTAATATTGATATTAGCCCCTCCCTCATTGTATACATATTTTTAATAATGGACTTATATTTGAAAAGATAAATTTACACTTTAATATACCTAAAATAATATATAAAATTTATTTTCAAGTTTCAATACAATATTTCAAATTATAATTATAATTTTCAAATTAAGTCACGTAAATAAGGTTAATATTAAAAAATTAACTTTTCTTTAAATTCAAATAAATAAGATTAATATTAATTCTAATTTTAGGTGTCTCAAATTTGGTCTTTCATATTATCTTATAAGTCTTAGGATCAATTATGTGTATTTAGGACGCATTTGAAAAAAAATTGAGACCATTAACTTTATTCTAATGGTAAAACGCTTTAATATATCTGAATTCATATGTACGTTAACACTAAAATATATAAAGTTTTATTTTATATTTATATTTTGTTAATATTACATTAATACTTTTTAGTGTTGAGATTTTTTTCATAAATTTTTTGCCTCCTCCCATTCGAATTTCTGACTACGCTCCTGTATTTTCTTTGGTGAAAGAGAGCTACTCGATATAAGCTTTGGTCTTTGATCCATGCTAATCTTAAATAATTATTAGAAAATATTTGATAATTCCTGATCCTTTCCTTTTTATATCTGTTTTTTCTGGAGAGAATCTTTTGTTACTTTTTATATGTCGGAAAAATTAATTACTTAGTTTCCCTATTATCCCTTATCATTAAATACTAATTTGGTTCCCTCTTGCCTTTTCAAATGAAATTTCGAAGGATAATATAAAGATTTTATACTCAATTCAATCATTTTGACAATATTAGTTATTGTTTTAATCTGTGTCTATTCTTAAGGGTAATGTTATAGGTATTAAATTTTTGGTCTCAAATGAGTCTCAAGTGACATGACATTGAATATTTTGATCATAATTTATGATTTAGCCAATCACATAAGATCTACCCAACCACTGTTATGGTGACGCATCATTTGAGACACTTTTTGAGATAAAAAATTTAAAACTCCAAACATCACATATCCTTAAAACGTCAAATAAAAGAATAAATAGAGTAATAATAATAGTGTTTTTCCTAACTATCACTAGGGGTGTAAACGGATATATACGGATCCGGATACCAGTGTATCCGTATCCGTATCCAAAAAATTAATCTGCATCCGTATTCGTATCCGGTATCCGGCGGATTTTAAAAATATTAACCGTATCTGGTATTCGGAATAATATCCGTTTCCGTATCTGTATCCGACATATTTAAAAAATAAGATTTTTTATTTTTATTTTTATTATTTTTTGCTAAATTACTAAGATTTTATTTAATTACTAGACATTAATGAATGTAAAACTATACTAATGAATGTAAGATGATAAACACATAATTCATACATTTTATTATCCCTAATTTTGTCATTTTAATTATATTAGTTTATTCAATTAATATGTTTTATTTTATTTTGTAGGATTTAATATTTTGTTGCAATAAAGTCAAAATCTTGGGGATCAAGCAATATTTAATGCTCTTATTCATGTAAGGAAATATCCAAGAGTTCTACAAGGAAAAGGAAGGAGGTGGAACAATCTTGGTGTGCAAGTCAAATCCAGTGAGAGAAAGGAAAGTCAATCTAGAAGATATCTTTGAGAAGTTGATTGCTACTAAGAAGTTGAAACCTACATGAAAAAGGACTTTTGGGAGATTACCATATAGAGATTGAAATCAAAAAGGGAATAAAAGAGGCCAAGTTCAATGAATGTAAATTAGGGCACAAATTTATTTTCCCTATAAATAGGTCTCTTGTTTTAGAGAGAAGGTGTGTATCAGTTTAGGTTAGGAGTAGGAGTAAATTAAATTATTTTTCATTGTACGCTTGATGGAGGATCGTTAATTAAAGGGAGTTTTTTTTATTTTATTTTTAATTTTCTACTTCTTCTTTATTTTAATGTCTAGTTAATTTCTTTAATCTAGGATGAAGATGAAATTAAATAATTATTCATGATAATATTTTTTTTATCTCTTCTATTATTTATGCTTTTATGTTTAATTGATTTCACCTTCATGTTTCGTTATTGAAATACCTTCGTTTTATAGTTCTTATGTGATTTTAAATTAATTAAGAGGTTTTGATAGATTATTGTTAAGATATGAGTTTTTCATAATCCATGCTTGCTCAAAGAAGTTTTGATGGGTTATAGTTAATCCTTAAATTTTCATAGTCTATGCTTGCCCACGTTAATTATAAAATTACTAAATTAAAGGGAAGGGGGATCAAAATCATAATTAAGTTATAAAAAGAGAAGAGATTGAATTACTTGTTATGTTTATTATTTAATGGATTCGGATTCCTAGATTGCTTTCTTATTATTAGTTAGTTTAATTATAGTTAATTGATTCTCAATCTTTATTTCTAATTTGCCTAAAATAGATATTAAGGATACATTAAAATTAATCTAGTCTCTGTGGGTTCGACCTGTACTTGCCAGTTCTTCAATTTGATACTGTGCACTTGCAGTTACATATTTTTATCACATCATAAGATATTAATGAATATAAAACTATACTAATGAATGTAAGTTATTAATTAATGAACATAAGTTATTAATATATATGTAACAACTAATAGTTATAGTTTTGTAAGTTAATATATATATATATATATATATATATATATATATATATATATATATATATGTGTGTGTGTGTGTGTGTGTGTAAGTTATTAATTAATATGTAACAAGCTAATAGCTATAATTTTTTAAGTTAATATATAAGTAAGTTATTAATAAATATATATATATATATATATATATATATATATATATATATATATATATATATAGAGGATGGATCTAAATCATACCTCTTAAATAACATATCTCTCTTAAATAACATATCTTTATTAAAACTACGTCGTTTTGGAGATTTTTTTTAAAAATAAAATAATATTACAAGAAAGTGCATGGTTCCATTTGCTTTATTTTTATTTACAAAAATGTCACTCGTGGCTCCACTTATTTTTTAAAAGATTCTCCAAAACGACGTAGTTTTAATAAAATTATATTATTTAAGAGAAGGATACTATTTAAGAGGTATGCTTTAGATCCATCATATATATATATATATATATATATATATATATATATTTAATTAATGAATGTAAGTTATTAATATATATATGTAACAAGTTAATTGTAATGCCCGTGAATTTTGAACGTCCTTATTAATTAAATCGAATTTAATTCAATGAGTTAACGTTGTGTTCTATTTAAACCAACTTGAGTTAATTGGTGGGAGATGTATAAGATGTGTCTATACTCGTGTTGGCAGGTATGATATAACTATGGTTAAGAGATAACCATATGTGAGTCAAGTGTAGGAATTGGTGGGTAATGACTAAAATGGCCAAGAGTGGTTAATAACCAAGGTAATTATGTAAGGGCAATAACCATTGTATATCCAAGTGGTTAATAACCAATGAAATGATGGCGGGATAATAACCATTGTGTTTAACCAATGTAATGATGGCAAGATAATAACCAATGGCTAATAACCAATGAAGAATGGGTAATAACTAATGGATAATTAAGATTTTGCGAAAAGACTATTTTAACCTTGAAAGAGGTTGGGAAAGGACTAAAATACCCTTGAGGAAGTTGCTAGGAAACTTCCTACTATTGATAAATTGACCAAATTGCCCTTGCCTAGTCATGATTAATGACTATTTTGCCCATGGTCTCTACTTTCCTATAAATAGGACCCCTCCCCAAAGTTAACAAGGGTTGGCTCACTTATTATTCACCAAGTAGAGAGTTTGTGAGCTTGAGAGAGTTTTGAAGAGAGAAGCAAGAGCAAGTCTTGTGAGAGGAAGAAGAAGACCTTGAAGTGTTTACGCCATCTCCATTCGCAATAGCCATTAAAGCTAGGTATAAACTCCATTTCCCTTCAAACCCTAGTTTCTTGTTTGCTAGTATTATATTATGATTTCTACACACTATTTTGTTGGAAACTTTTATGTGTGTTGATTGGGCTTGGTGGTATAAAGGGAGTATTCATGGATCTAAGTTTTTATTTTTGTTAGATCTACATTTTTCTAAAAGATTGTTTAACTCATGATTTTAAAACCAAGGTATGGATCTTCATTTCTTTTAAAAACCCTAGTTGTGTGTGGGATTAATTTTTGATTGTTGTTTGATGATTATGAAAGGGATGAGGTGTGTATAGATCTATGTTTTATTTTGCTAGATCTATGTTTTATTTTGTTAGATCTATATATTTTTTTTAAAGAATGCTTAACTCATGATTTTAAAACCTAGGTGATGGCAAATAATGGTTTAGTATGTTTTATTAATAATATGTTGAAGTTTAAAAATATTTGTAGCAAGTTTTAGTGGTTTGATGGGCTAAAACATGTGTACAATGATTTATTGGAGTACAAAATTTATTGATAAAAAAATATTGAGTTAAGTCATAAATATTTTGTTTTAATGTTAGAAATATTTTTCTTGGTCATGGGAAATTTTTTGGAATTTATTTTGGAGATTTAAAACTTGTTTAATGGTGATTAGAACTCATTTTGTGTGAAAAGAAAAAAAAAAGGGAAAGGAACCGCATGGAAGCCCCCCCGCGCTCAGCCGAACCACACCTGGTCGCGCATGGCGTGCCAGGCTCAAGTTGGGTCGCACGGGCGTGCACTAAACGACGCCGTTTTGGGCCAGGCAGGGAAGCTCGCGCGCAATGCGCGGGCGGTTATCAGGCGCGGAAAATTACCATACTGCCCCTCCGCCCGATTTTCGCGATAATTACAAGAATGCCATCCAGAATTAGTTTTAATTAATAATAATGTTTTAAATATTATTAATTAATTTTGTAAAATTAGTAAATGTACAAAATTAAGTTTGTGCATTAAATCTTATATTTTCTGAATATAATATATTTATTAATTATTGTTTAATTATTATTAAATAATGATTAAGGATAATTAAGAATTGTAAATATTATTTGATTAACCTTAAATAATAAATAAACCTAATTAGTTATTATTAAATAATAACTAAAGATAAGTCTTACTCACTAATTAATTATTTATTATTTAATTAACCTTAAATAATAAATAAACCTAATTAGTTATTATTTATTATCAAATAATAACTAAAGATAATTCTTATTCACTAAGTAATTATTTATTACTTGATTAACCTTAAATAATAAATAAATCTAATTAGTTATTATTTATTATTAAATAATAACTAAAGATAATTCATATTTACTAACTAATTATTTATTATTTAATTAACTTTAAATAATAAATAAATCTAATTAGCTATTATTTATTATTAAATAATAACTAAAGATAATTATTACTTACTAATTAATTATTTATGATTTGATTAACTTTTAAAATATAAATAAACCTAATTAGTTATTATTTATTATTAAATAATAACTAAAGATAATTAGTACTCACTTATTAGTTATTTATTATTTGATTAACATTAAATAATAAATAAACCTAATTAGTTATTATTAAATAATAACTAAAGATAATTATTACTCACTAATTAATTATTTATTATTTGATTAACTTTAAATAATAAATAAACCTAATTAGTTATCATTTATTAAATAACTAAAGATAATTCTTATTCACTAAGTAATTATTTATTACTTGATTAACCTTAAATAATAAATAAATCTAATTAGTTATTATTTATTAATAACTAAAGATAATTCATATTTACTAATTAATTATTTATTATTTGATTAACTTTAAATAATAAATAAATCTAATTAGTTATTATTTATTATTAAATAATAACTAAAGATAATTATTACTCACTAATTAATTATTTATTATTTGATTAACTTTAAATAATAAATAAACCTAATTAGTTATTATTTATTATTAAATAATAACTAAAGATAATTATTACTCACTAATTAATTATTTATTATTTGATTAACTTTAAATAATGAATAAACATAACTAATTATTATTTAAATCTTAAATAATAATTAGAGACAATTAAAATTTATAATTCGATTATTATTTAATTAATAATTAAATAATAAGTAATTGTAATTAGTTATTAATTACTATTAATAATAACTAAAGATAATTAATTAATTACTATTTAATAGTAATTAAATGAAGATAGAGTTAATAAAATAGAGAGAGTTTAATAACCCATTAATTAAACAATCATAACAAATTGTTTAAGGGTTTAATAAATGAATATTACTTAACAAAGAGTAATGTTAATTAATTTAACAATTATAATAAATTGCTTAAAGGTTAATAAGTGATTATCACTTAAGGGAAACATGGTTAATTAATTAAACCATCAACCTAGAGATCCATTAAAGTGTCTTATAGGATTTATGATAGTTTATTAACTTATGTGTGCTATGTGAATTGCTTAATTGTTAAATAAATAGCATAAGTAAGCGTATCGATATACAACTAACGCTACGCGAGTACTAATTGATTAGCTCAACATTATCAATGTTAGGTTCTTCAAGGCCAATTAGTTAAAGCTAGAATTATTTGTAGCTGAGCAAACAGGCAAGTTCCTAACCCTAAACTTCTTACATTATTGCAAGTTCCCTAACTCAAAACTCGAGTTATTATTTTCGAAGCATGTTAGTGAATAATTATTGTCGATTATTCACATCTATACTATTTATTGAGATTCGCACATTATGCAATTGAATTCCTATCCTATTATAATTGAACTGTAAATTTAATTAAAGTTCTTTCAAGTATGAATTGTTTTATGAGATCAATCTATGCTATTTGTATCAGCTAGATCCAGCATGTCTAAATTGGTTAAGACAATGGTATTTTAAAAGCTGTTCTTATTAAATTGTTGTGGTAAGTACTCTTGGCTGAGAAAAGGATAAACTTGTTTAAGGCATGATATCAATGCTGGTTATTAAGTGTTTATGCATAAATCACGGGGTATGAGAGGCTGATCCCCTCGATTACCAAAACTTTTTAAGAGGTCCAGCTTACATGCTGAGAACCTTGGAAAACGTCCTTGGTTATTTCAAACCACTCAGTAATTGTCATTCAATTATTCGGATATTCAACTGTTGTTTACTAATTCATGTTCCTTCACACCCTTATAATGTGGTTTGAACATTGAAAGCAAAATTTCCTTCTATCATGATATATCTCTTGTGTATATACTTGCTAAGCAAATTAGTTGCTTACCCTTGCTATATCATGATCTTTATTTCAGCTAAGGCAGAAACGTCTAGAGGAGACAAAGGAAAAGGGAAGGTGCAGGAATTGATGCCCGATAGTGCCTATGTACTAGTTATTATTGAATGTTGTTTGATTAGGTGAACCTTTTGTTGTATTAAGGGTACATTTTATGTTAAGGTTAAAGAACCTTGGGACCAGAATTGTAAGACTTTATTTCCATTCGATAAACAATGTATGTTTATTATTCCGCATTTAGTTAGATAGTATGTTTGTCGTCGATTATCGTGAGCACCGAATTCGAGGTTTGGAAACCTGGATTTGGGGGCGTCACACTAATAACTATAGTTTTGTAAGTTAATATATATATATATATATATATATATATAAAAGTTATTAATGAATGTAAGTTACTAATAAATGAATGCAAATTATTAATTAATGAATATAAGTTATTAATATATATAATATGTAACTTATATATATATACACACACACACAGAGATATACATGTAAGCTATTCGGATATATATATATATATATATATATATAATTAATGAATGTAAGTTTATATATATATATATAAGTTATTCGGATACGGATACGAATCTGGATATCCGCTATCTGCCAGATATATTTACGGTCGGATGTTAAACGAATACGAATACGCCTATATCTGTATCCGTATCCGTTTATTTGCGAATACCTTTAAATCGAATACGGATATATCCGTTTTTTTCCAAATGCGAATAATATTCTCTTTTTTCGAATACGGATGCGGACGAATACGAATTTTCCGGTTACCATTTACAGCCCTAACTATCACCTGCCAATATGCTATAAAAGGAGACAAAGCACTAAAACTATTAATGCCAGCTCGTAGATGCTAGGGTTAATTCAACAATCATTTCTCTAACAATCCGTGTTGGTGATATTGCTTGAATAAAAATATTATTATCGGAGTAAAGAAGTTTTTAGTAACACTTTTATAATTGATTCAGCAAAACTCGTCACTTTAAATAATATTTACTACTCTAATAATATTATTTTTACTCTAACAATATCAACAGCCTAATGAAATCATATAATAAATACCTAAACACCCTATCATCTATTTTGTATCTATTAATACTACAAACCCATAAACAAACAAAACAAAAATGTTTAATGTATTCAGTTCTGTTGATATTGTTATGTATATGCATGTTCCCTTCTTTAGCCGCTAGGTCGCAGCCCAGTAAAGAGCTATTGCAACTTTTGTTGCCTTATTTTTAAATTCAAGAATAAGCATGTCGGACAGGGGCGGATCTAGGAATAATTTTCAGCAGGGGCGGATTTTAATTTGGCGGGGGTTCGGGGGCTGCGCCCCCGAGCCAAATTTTTTGATAATTTTATGTTTTTTGGATGATTACATATGTAAAATAAGAGTTAATTTAGATACATAAAACTATAACCCATAAAAATATGTACTCAAAAATATTGAAATTCAACTAGAAATTCTTACCGCAAACAATAGATCAGCCTTTTGTAACTAATGGAATTTTTTTTTTGATGTACCAAGTTTAACTTTTTTATTAATCTGCCCCCCTGAGTTTACTAACTTATAAATTATGCCCCCTTAAGTTTTTAAAAAAAAAAAGCAAAAGAAAAAAAAAAAAAAAAGTCAGCATAGGTAGCTGCCTATGCTGCCCTCTAAGTAGATCCGCCCCTGATGTCGGACACCTAGCCCGTTGGACCTTAGGATTTGGGACTCACATTCTCAGTCCATAAAAAATTGGGTGGTTTTGGCCCTATCCATTTTGGCTTAGCCGGTACAAAATGATGAAAGAGAAGAAATTATATATTTTATAAACATGGAATTGATATTTCAACAATTAAAATTAATATTTTTACGAGATTCCCCTCACATGAATAGTATTTATTACGTTCATGTGAACGAGACCTTACAAAAATATCAATTTTTCTTTGTAAAAATAATAATTTCGTATAAATATTATCTGGAATTCTATGAATATTTTATTGAAAACGAATAAATAATTTTTTTGGAGTGAGTTTTATCTTCGTAAATGAAGTCGGTTCTATTTTAAGGACAGGTATGGATAGATTCCAAGGAAATTATGATGTGGATTGTGCTGAGACTGTTTAAGTTCGTAACCCAGCTAAAGAATGTGCTTTTACAAAACCAATAGAAAGCGATTGTACTATTAATGTGATTAGAAGGTTTACCTATCTTATTCAAATTAAAAGAAATCTTATTTATCCCCTATTGCGGAAGATTGTGGTGTTTTGGTAGGTGCTTTCGAGTCCATAGAATTTTTCACATGTTTGTAAAACTTGTAATAAATTAAAGCAAGCTCACTGTCTTTCTGAGCTAACTCAAATGTTTGATGTTTATGTGTTTGTGTTTTAGTTGAAAAATGCCATTCTATCATCCTTCTATTGATTGTATTGGATCAATAAATTCTCTGAGTTTCGTACTAATTCAAAAGAAAATATTTATTCAGGCAATCATTGAAATTAATTATTTGCTTGATTCCGTGAAGAGCACCTTGATCAATTTTTAGTGAAATGAACTTCCATAGAGGGAAGGAAGGTTATTTTATCTTTCCAAAATTAACTCTATGAAGAAAACAAATTGACATAGTTAGTGTTCAACAATCCAAAACAAGGACAACACTTGATGGATACTTTACAATCAATAAATATTTTGCCAAGATAAAATAGATAACTATTATCTAATTATTTATTATTTTTCAGTACAATTATATCTTTTAATTAACTTTGGTATTTTGTACAATCCAACATGTGTTGATAAGACTATCAATTGGGCCACTCAAATCTGAAGTGAAACTCGGGTCGATTTGGTCAATAGGTTGTTTGGCTCATTATAGATCCTACCAAATTATATTGTTAAAAACGTATCAAGTGTGTGTGTGTGTGTGTATATATATATATATAGTCCGCTTCTTATGCGGGTGGTCCGCATGCGGAGCGGACCACCTATAGCGACGGACAAGCGACGGATAATACCGTTGTTGTCGCCATAGGGTATGGACAGGGTTATGACGACGGTCCATACCCTATAACGACGACTTTAGTGACAGTATTGTCCGTCGCTATTGGTGGTCCGCATAAGAAGCTCTCTCTCTCTCTCTCTCTATATATATATATATATATATATATATATATATATATATTACGAGTCCGGATCTTAAGCATACCCTCTTAAATGACATATCAAGCATACCTCATTTAGCGACGGATCGAGCGACGGTCCGTCGCTAAAGGCTTTAGCGCGCGACGGACTGGACCTATGGCGACAGACCAAACCGTTGCTCGGTCCGTCGCTAAAGGGGGTATGCTCGGTATGCCATTTAAGAGGGTATGCTTAAGATCCGTTCTGTATATATTACATACTTACTCTCAATTTATATTTATATATAGTATTCTCAACTAAAAATTAAGTACCATATTTTTTGTGAAGTGGTCCATTATATCATTTTTGTCACGCCTACAAATCCGTGTCCCTTGAACCTCGAACTTGGTGCGTCACGATACATCATCTTCGTATACATGTTCTATAACTAATGCGAAAAATATAATCATGCATTGTTTATTTCAGAGTATTCTACAACATTTTCCAAGGTCTACAACCTTTATCTTGATACATTCCTTTAATAACTTACAAGGTTTACATAATCATTTTCATAAGATATCAAAATAGTTAACGCATATTAAGTTACTCTTGAACTTTTCCTCTTGTCTTTGTCCTTCCTGAAGCACTTGAGCTTAACTGGAATATTATCATGATATAGCAAGAGTGAGCAACTACTTTGCTCAGCAAGTTTAAATACAAGAAAGATATATCATGATTGAAAAAGAATAGGCTTTCGAATTTTCAACAATATATAATAATTGTGAAAGAACGATAATCAAATTTCAATAAATGAATAACTGAATCAATAACGCTGAGTGGCCAACAATGACCATGAACAAATTTGGTAATCAAGGTGATCAGCCTTTCATACCAGGTAAACATATGCAACTTGCACTAAGTGCGATTAACAATAAATTTCATTGATGTGGAATAATTGACAATAATTAAACCACTAGCATGCTTGAAAATATTAACTCAAGTTTGAGTTAAGAGGTTTTAGGATTAGGAACTTGTCTGTTATGTTGTTTAAATATAACGTTATTAACTTATCCTTCAATTGACCTACACATTTAAGTCACGTTGAACAACCAATTAATCATAATCCGGCTTTAATAAATCACTTCATTTACTAAACACTTTAATATATTTCTTTTTATTTGAAATATAACCTTTCACCCACATTGTTTTTTTTAATATTATTTCGGTCATTATAACCGCTTACAAATAAGACTCATTCTACTATACATGAAATAATTCAGCAGTATAACTGCTTATACAATGAATATTCATCAGATAAAAAAATCAAAGATAATAACTATTTATAAAATGAATATCCATAAACTATATTTAAGAAATCGGACATTATCACTGCTTGTAAATAGGACTTTTATACTATTTACTTAAAATAATTTGGGCATTATAACTGCTTGTAAATAGGACTTTTATACTATTTACTTAAAATAATTTAGGCATTATAACTACTTGTAAATAGGACTTTTGTACTATTTACTTAAAATAATTTGGGCATTATAACTTCTTGTAAATAAAACTTTTATACTATTTACTTAAAATAATTTGGGCATTATAACTGCTTGTAAATATATAGAAGAATGAAAATAATAACCACTAGAGTAATACCTCTTGTAGTTGCTAGCTTTACTTCCAATCGCATAACACTTTTATGCTTAGAAGTAATATATATCTATATATTATATTTTTTTCTCTAACTATAGCTCTCAAATTATTTGTGTGGAGTAACTCTAACTCTTGAAATGTATGAAAATAATGAATGGAGAGCTCTTTATTTATAGAAAAACCAAGTTTCATTAATTGCACATTAAGGGCTTGGCTTATTACACTTTGGTACCTCATTAATTACACCTTAGTACTTGTGATATCATTATGATGACATCACTTTTGTGTTTCTTTGGACCTTATGTCATGCCACATCATGTTTACATCATCTTTTGTGCTTCTTTGAGCCTTATGTCATGCTACATCATGCTTACATCATTCTTTGTTACGATTGGTCGATGATATATCACGAAGATTGCCCCCTTAAACAAATCTAACTTAACCCTTAATTAGGATTTAATTAGTTTAATTTAGTTTTTCTTTACTTATTTGCTAAATAACTTAGTTAACTTTTGTTAACTTTTTCTCCAAATTCGACTTTTCGTATAAATGAATAGTATTTTCGTATGAATAGTACTTTTGTATTTATACCGTATAATTTTCGTGTCCAGCTCGTATTATTCTTGCATTCTACTCGTATAATATTTCATATTATACTCGCATTCTACTCGTATAATATTTCGTATTATACACAATTAACTTTCGTATTTTGATCGATTAGCCGGAAAAAAAAATAATTTTTTTTCTTTTGTGAATTTCTATTAGATATTACACCTCGTAACCTCATATAAACGCTATGACGTAATTCGAAAATCGAAGAAAGCGTTTTTATCGTGAATAATCACCACGTGAATAGTGATCACGTGAATAGTGATCACATGAATAGTACCCACATGAATAGTGATCATGTGAATAATACCCACGTGAATAGTGATCACGTGAATAGTACTCACATGAATAGTGATCGCGTGAATAGTACTTACGTGAATAGTGATCACGTGAATAGTACTTACGTGGATAGTGATCATGTGAAAATATAATTTCAATTTAATCTCAATCAATTAATATTAATTAAGTAATTAATTTTACCCAATATATGTATATATTTCAC
Source organism: Aralia elata (assembly GCA_034770075.1). NCBI lineage: Eukaryota > Viridiplantae > Streptophyta > Magnoliopsida > Apiales > Araliaceae > Aralia > Aralia elata. Next base: position 102,369,451 of record CM068384.1, on the reverse strand, counting down.
ATCTATATATATACATTTAATCTATTACACAAAATCACATACTTCACATTATATGAAACACATATATACATATATGTCCAAATCTACTTCATCTCATAATAAGAATTTTATTTATTAAATTCTTATTTTAAATTTTCGAAATATCTGGGATATTACATTCACCCCTTCTTCTAAGAATTTTGTCTTCGAAATTAAGTCATAGTCATCTCTATGCATTCTACTCCTCTATTTTTAAATCTAGGTTATATTCTTTAACCTTTATTTAATTATTCGAGATCTTATTTATAAGTCTCATAAATTTTTGTGTTATCACATTCACCCCTTCTTCTAAGAATTTCGTCCTCGAAATTATAGCATACTAATTTTTTTTGCTGCTCATTCTATTTATCAAAACTAGGTTTTCAAATCAATCATCTTATTTACCAAACTAGGTTTTCAAATCAACCTTTATATTCTCGCTTTAATAATAACTAAACTCTTTTCTTCTTTAAAGATTTCTCTTTATTCGTCACATTCTATAGTCATTCTTCTCTAAGAAGTTCACATCTTCTAAACCTCCAACTTTTAAAATAATGAAATATTTTTCAGGAGTCTTCAACAATTGTTCAATAATTGTGAAGCAGCTTGAACAAACAGGAAATAAAATATTCCTTAAAAAACTTTTCAAATCATGCTGAGTGGTCATAAAGACCGTGAGCCCATCTCGAGATTTAATAGATATTTTCACTGTAAACCTCTATAAATTTTAACAATCACAAAGACTGCAAAATATTCTATGCATCCGCGCGCATGGTCGGATTTTTTCGATAAAATTACCCCTTTTTATCAGGGTTTTTTTTTCATAGCGGCTCAAAAATATTCGATAAATCATTCCAATATCCGTCTAGCCGAAACAATTGGCCTAGACTAGCATCAATAAACTGTTCGTATATTACGAACTGAAAATCATTTTAGGTATTTAATGTAACTGAAATTCTTTTTTTTTAGGACGTCATAATACTGCACTGTTACAATCAGTGTGTTAGAATTCCGTCATTTTATCATCTCTACACCACGACTTTAATGGTAAGTGATGATTAAATACATTTTGAAGTTTTCAAAACAAGCTTTGTCCAGCCAACACAATTAGCATGGACATATTTCATAAAACGGTTCATATAACTAAAATTCATTTATAGGACGACATAATGCTGCACTGTTGTAACAGTGTGTTAGAATGTCGTCATTTATCATCTCAACACCATGCTTTGCAATGGTGCATTGACGATTTTAAAATACATTTTGATGTTAAAATAATTTTTGTCTAGTTGAACCAAGTAGCATAGACATACAAATGATAAGACTTTTCAAAGGCGTATAAGTGCGAATATAAGCACGATTTAGGATCTAGCATAGCTAGAAGATTTGGAATACCTATGCCTCCACCATCAACTTCAATTTCTCCAATGATTCATTGCTTAATAATTCTATCTATTTCTATCATCCTTAAAGCTTACTATACTAAAAATCCTCACTTCTTCATGCACAACTTTTCTATACCCTAGTATAGTTCATCAAACATACCACACATTATGAGTTCAGGAACTTACCACAATCATATGAGTTTAGGAATTTATCCTAGTCAGACCAAAGACGTCAATTCGCTGAGGGGTTCAAAAACGTACCATATGATTATGAGTCACGAACTTACCATAAGTATGAGTTTTAAGAACTCTCTCCTAATCTTACATCATCTACCTATCCGTTATACACATGAGAAAAGAATCACCTTCTCAACATACATATAGCGAACAACGCGACACTAGGTTCTAATGATTATCAATATAGGAAGCTAAGTGGTTGTCGAACCAAATACAATCCCCTGCCCATACAAGGAATTGTTCAACTCGGCCACTAATCAATATAGGAAGCTAAGCGGTTGTTAGACCAAGGACAAATCTCTTGCCCATACAAGAAATTGTTCAACTCAACCACTATATCGATATAGGAAGCTAAGTGGTTCTCAAACCAAGCACAAATTCCCCGCCCATACAAGGAATCATACAACTGAGCCACTAACATAAGTCCTCAATTGAAATCCCACATAATTCTAATTTTAGCTTACTCTTTGCTCAATACGAACTTTTTCTTTAATTCGTAACTCATCTTTTATAACTCTTCAAGATTCTTCTTTGAATCTTTTTGTTTATAACTTAATCCATTTCTTTATGGATTCATCTTAAACATCTGTTATAGATCTGTTCATGATCGGCTAGTATTCTTTCTGTTTTTTTTCAAAAGTCTTATCATAAGATATCTCGAATCATTTATTTTCATTTAAGACCGGGTAGTCTTTCTCTATTCATTTCAAAGCGCATTTATTAAACATACTTCTCGTAGTACATAATACTTTGCATGTTATAGCACTTACATAACATATCCCTCTAACACTATACATATGGGGATTTATAACAAAAACATATCTCTTAACTTACACAAAATTGGCAGTACATATTAATAACATTATAAGTACCGTATCTATATACGCCATTCACATCTCAACCTCCTAGACCACGCTCAATGGCCTCTTCTTGTTCTTCTTTGGTAATGATCATGACCTGGTCCCTACTAATGACGGGTCCAGTATGATCTTCCTCCTCGGGGTAATTGGATACCCTATCCTAAATACGCCCGACTAACTTGTTAAAGGCGTACCTCATTCTATCCATCTTCCTATTCTTGCATCTTACTTCTTCTTCCAATTCATGCGCCTGATCCTGCGCTCTCAACTTTTCTAAAATCTCATCTTCCAAATGGGCTTCTATAGCCTGCTTGTCTGTTCGGAGTTCTTCCATTTTTGCCTCTAGTTCTTGATTGTCCGATCGGAGTTCTTCCACTTCCGCCTTTAGTTCTTGTACCATATTTTCCAACTCCATGTTCCTATCTACCACTGCTGTTAATAGATTCTCCACCGACTCCTCCCTATCTTCGGGTTCAGGAGCTACCGTAGATAAAGGTTCTACAGTTATCGGCTCCTCCGAAACTACCAAGATATCTCTAAGTGCTTCATCTACTGACATCTTGCTTTTTTTTATTAATCTTTCGCTCTAGCTTACTCTTGCTTTTTCTTACTTCTAACTTGGAGAAATACGCAATTCTATGAAAGCTTATTTATAGGCCACTTCACAGACTCACAATTAATATTCTCTGTTCTTTTACCTTCCATTGGCAATCCCACCAAGGTTCTCAAACTTATCTTCTCTAACCCTAATTATTCATTTAATAAGGTTAAAGCAAGGATTTATTAGTTAAAGCAAGGGGACAAGATCCGCTTTTTGGGGAATTAATTTTAACGAGTCTACTAAAGTTCTCGCCTCCTATATTCGGCCTATAGTTGGCTCCTACATCACTTGTGCCCTCTATTGGCCTACTTAGCCTCTAGGATTTTTAAATACGGCTTAATCTTTTTAGGTTATATCCTAAGATACTCTTACCTTATAACTATAACATATAACATTGATACCAACCTGTCACGCCCCCAAATCCGTGTCCCTTGAACCTCGAACTTGGTGCGTCACGATACATCATCTTCGTATACATGTTCTATAACTAATGCGGAAAATATAAACATACATTGTTTATTTCAGAGTATTCTACAATATTTCCCAAGGTCTACAACCTTTATCTTGATACATTCCTTTAATAACTTACAAGGTTTACATAATCATTTTCATAAGATATCAAAATAGTTAACGCATATTAAGTTACTCTTGAACTTTTCCTCTTGTCTTTGTCCTTCCTGAAGCACTTGAGCTTAACTGGAATATTATCATGATATAGCAAGAGTGAGCAACTACTTTGCTCAGCAAGTTTAAATACAAGAAAGATATATCATGATTGAAAAAGAATAGGCTTTCGAATTTTCAACAATATATAATAATTGTGAAAGAACGATAATCAAATTTTAATAAATGAATAACTGAATCAATAACGTTGAGTGGCCAACAATGACCATGAACAAATTTGGTAATCAAGGTGATCAGCCTTTCATACCAGGTAAACATATGCAACTTACACTAAGTGCGATTAACAATAAATTTCATTGATGTGGAATAATTGATAATAATTAAACCACTAGCATGCTTGAAAATATTAACTCAAGTTTGAGTTAGGAAACTTGCAATAACGTAAGAGGTTTTAGGATTAGGAACTTGCCTGTTATGTTGTTTAAATATAACGTTATTAACTTATCCTTCAATTTACCTACACATTTAAGTCACATTGAACAACCAATTAATCATAATCCGGCTTTAATAAATCACTTCCTTTACTAAACACTTTAATATATTTCTTTTTATTTGAAATATAACCTTTCACCCACATTGTTTTTTTTAATATTATTTCGGTCATTATAACCGCTTACAAATAAGACTCATTCTACTATACATGAAATAATTCAGCAATATAACTGCTTATACAATGAATATTCATCAGATAAAAAAATCAAACATAATAACTGTTTATAAAATGAATATTCATAAACTATATTTAAGAAAATCGGACATTATCACTGCTTGTAAATAGGACTTTTATACTATTTACTTAAAATAATTTGTGCATTATAATTGCTTGTAAATAGGACTTTTATACTATTTACTTAAAATAATTTAGGCATTATAACTACGTGTAAATAGGACTTTTGTACTATTTACTTAAAATAATTTGGGAATTATAACTGCTTGTAAATCGAACTTTTATACTATTTACTTAAAATAATTTGGGCATTATAATTTCTTGTAAATAGAACTTTTATACTATTTACTTAAAATAATTTGGGCATTATAACTGCTTGTAAATAAAACTTTTATACTATTTATTTAAAATAATTTTGGGCATTATAACTGCTTGTAAATAGAACTTTTATACTATTTACTTAAAATAATTTGGGCATTATAACTGCTTGTAAATATATAGAAGAATGAAAATAATAACCACTAGAGTAATACCTCTTGTAGTTGCTAGCTTTACTTCCAATCGCGTAACACTTTTATGCTTCGAAGTAATATATATCTATATATTATATTTTTTTCACTCACTATAGCTCTCAAATTATTTGTGTAGAGTAACTCTAACTCTTGAAATGTATGAAAATAATGAATGGAGAGCTCTTTATTTATAGAAAAACCAAGTTTCATTAATTGCACATTAAGGGCTTGGCTTATTACACTTTGGTACCTCATTAATTACACCTTAGTACTTGTGACATCATTATGATGACATCACTTTTGTGTTTCTTTGGACCTTATGTCATGCCACATCATGTTTACATCATCTTTTGTGCTTCTTTGAGCCTTATGTCATGCTACATCATGCTTACATCATTCTTTGCTACGATTGGTTGATTATATATCACGAAGATTGGCCCCTTTAAACAAATCTAACTTAACCCTTAATTAGGATTTAATTAGTTTAATTTAGTTTTTCTTTACTTATTTGCTAAATAACTTAGTTAACTTTTGTTAACTTTTTCTCCAAATTCGACTTTTCGTATAAATGAATAGTATTTTCGTATGAATAGTACTTTCGTATTTATACCGTATAATTTTTGTGTCCAGCTCGTATTATTCTTGCATTCTACTCGTATAATATTTCATATTATACTCGCATTCTACTCGTATAATATTTCGTATTATACACAATTAACTTTCGTATTTTGATCGATTAGCCGAAAAAAAAACTAGTTCTTTTCTTTTGTGAATTTTTATTAGATATTACACCTCGTAACCTCATATAAACGTTATGACGTAATTCGAAAATCGAAGAAAGCGTTTTTATCGTGAATAGTCACCACGTGAATAGTGATCACGTGAATAGTACCCACGGGAATAGTGATCACGTGAATAGTACCCACATGAATAGTGATCACGTGAATAGTACCCACGTGAATAGTGATCGCGTGAATAGTACTTACGTGAATAGTACTTACGTGGATAGTGATCATGTGAAAATATAATTTCAATTTAATCTCAATCAATTAATATTAATTAATTAATTAATTTTACCCAATATATATATATATATATCACATCTATATATACACATTTAATCTATTACACAAAATCACATACTTCACATTATATGAAACACATATATACATATATGTCCAAATCTACTTCATCACATAATAAGAATTTTATTTATTAAATTCTTATTTTAAATTTTCGAAATATCTGGGATATTACAATTTTCATAATAAAATATAGTAATAACATAAAAAATGATTGCAATTAAATATTAAAAATAATAAATACTAGAGTACTTATAAAATAACTTATTTATGTTAATTTAAACCTAAATTTTATTAGTAAAAAGAATGATGTATTTCAAACATTTTAAATGAATTATTTTAAATTATATTTTCTGGGTCTAAGAGTCAATATTAATAATTTTATATTTTAATGCGGGCTTAATAAAAAAAACCGGAAGCTCGTGATCTTATTTGAGTCGAGTTTTGGCAAATTTATTATAGCTCGAATGAGCCAACTCGGACTCGAGTCCGATAATTTTACATGGGCTGAACTTGGACAATCTTAAACCCGACTCGCATAGCCTGATTGACAAGCTTATATGTTGATGAATTATATAGTACAACTAACTAATTTTTTTATTGAAATAAATTAGATACCTTTTATCTTGTTACCTAGTACTACTCTATTGTACATTCACCATGTTTGTAAGTCTTTCTTTGAGGGGAAAGGAAGAGACGAGACGTAAAGGGAAGAAAAGGGAAAGGAAAATAATTAAAATCTCTTAAATTACATATTTGTGAGTTTTTTTCTAAAGAAAAAAAAGGAATTTGGAAGTAAAGTTAATTTCATTTTTAGCTCAAAACTTTCCTTCTAAAAGTGGGAGGATTTGGAGAGATGAAAAAGTTAGATATTTTATATTATCAAAAATAACCTTTTAAAATAAATAATATGACAATTTTATCCCTAATTATTATAACTCTCAATTTTTGAAAATATAATTTTTCTCTTTCTATTCGCCTTCCTCCACCCCACTCCATGCCGCCCAAATTCCCACGGCAGCCCTTCCTATCTGTCTATCAGGTTGAGAATATTCCGGGGGTTGTAGAACAAGGTGTCTGTTATAATCCATCATCTTGGGAACTGATGAACTGAGAACAAAGACAAAGTGGTGGGGCCGGTTAGGGATGATACTATATTATTGAGCGTTGGCAGCTAGCAATCTCATTGGTGCATGGAATAATCAAAGAGAGGAGGATAGGTCTTACATGAAGGCAAGAATCTTTAATAACTGTAATAATCTATCTTGTTAATGACATTTTATTTACTGTATTTGAATGTTTAATAATTAAATAAATTATTATTTTTTGCGAGACGGAGGAAGTATAAAATTATTATTGATTTTTTAAAAGTCAATTTAAAATATTTTAAAATAAATACGATAAAAATCTTATAATTATTAGTATATTAATTATTATAATAAATAAAATTAAATAAATATATACCAATTTAAAAATATCTAAATTGACTTTTAAAATTTTTAACGATAATCAGGGGGTAGGCTTATTAAGAGTTTTATTAGGAGTTTGTTATATTACAACAAACCTCCTATGGCGACACGTAGTAGACAATATTGAGCACACCCTAATATTATTGTTATAATTAATTATATGTTCATCATATTAATTATATATATATATATATATATATATATATATTTATATATGTGTGTGTGCGTGCGCGCAACTAGAAAAGCATAAAACAAATTGAGCAAAATAAATACACTAACAAGACATTGTGAAATCATACATTTATTATATTTATATGTAACAGTAATATAGTAATAGTATAGTTTAAAAATAAAAATCTTTTTTTCTTCCCTTCCCAACTTCTAAACTCACAAACAAGAAAAATAAAATTAAAATCTCATTACTTCCATTCATTTCTAAAATTCACAAACATGACAAAAGAAAATTATAATCCCTTCCATCCTTTTCCTTCCTAACTACTAGAAAAATAAGAATACGTGACGGAACTTTGCGACAGTTTTTAAAAGCAATCACAAAATAATTGATGTGCTCATACCAAAATAAAACAAATAGGTTATAATTAAGCAAATGAAGATTAATGTGCTCATACTAAAATAAAACAAATAGCTTAGAAACAAATTTCATGTTTAATTAATAACGAACTGGCTGTTATCAAAAATAATTATTTGATTATTAATTAGAGAATGTTCAGTTGATCAACTTGACTTATGGACGGCTGAACTGACAGCGAAACAACAATAATTGTGCACTATATAGCCCAGAGGTGTCCAAATTTGGACCACTTCGTTCATTGTATTTTAATTTGCTATTTTAAACGAGTCATGTCCAATTTTCGATTCTTGCCCATATTGTCTTTCTGTCTCATCTGAATATTCCATACATTATCTGGCAGTATAATTATAACAACCCGATTCCATTACAAGTCTAAATTAAATACCGATATAAAAGAGTTGTATTTTGACTTGTCGAATTTGATTGAAAGTTAAACGAGTTTGAGTCGAGTCAAACTTTTGAATGATTATCAATGTTATTCGAACTCAGTTCGTTTGTAAATGAGTCGACCACGAGTTCGAGTCAAGCTTAATTGGGCTCGAGTCGAGCCAAACTTTAGTTGAATTAAACCAAATTTAAATGACTATTAGATTAATTATTTTTATATTTATATTCATAATATGTAAAAATAATTATTTTAATTAATTACATACTAACCAGCTTAAGCGAGCTCGAGCCGGGTTTAAACGAGCTGAATTTTAATTGAACATAGTATAGTTCGAACTAAGCTTGTTTAACTAAACTAACACGATTTCTTGTTCGAGCTTGACTCAATTAATGAACTCGAGTTGAGTGGAGCTTAAAGGAACCAAGTCAAACTTTGTTCATGAACAATTGAGTTCATTTACAGATCTAAGATAAAGAGTCAATCCATTATCTTATGAGTATTGTTCACAATCATAGAATTAAAATATCTATCACTTTGATGATATCTGTAACAACCTAGCTCACCACATGTCTAGAAAGGTTTAATATGTTATATCAGAAGTATTAACTTATATATATTAGCTAGCTCATTACGGGCCAATCCAACAGTTCATGACTTGTTGGTATCCGTCGTAGTAGGCTTGAGGCATAATATATATGTACAAAACATAGTAAATATGGGACAAATCGAAGGAAAAGACTGACGCAAATTTTATTTTGTATGTGGTATGGATATGTATTTTGGCTTATAAATGAAGGGGTCGAAGAGATTATGGCAGATCATGTTTCTGAATACTCACATGTCAATGTAAGATTGGAGTATTACAATAGTTGAATCCTCATTCAAACATGTATGTTAGGTTAGTATGTATATAAGACTTCAACTCTACTACTTAAAGTATTAATAACTTGTAAGGATTTATAGATTGATGCAGTATAAGGTATCAACTCAACCCTACTAATTAGAGTATCCGTAATTTATTTCAATTTTTAGGTGAGTCTGTGATGCGGTAGCATAACACAACTGGTGGTGATCTTGGTACGTGGATTGAGCTTTATTATAGAGTACTCCAATTTGAAACTGATTTTTAAAGATATTATTAGAGTGATGATCCTTTCGTGTTATGGTGGGTATGAAGCTCACATATTTTCCAAGTATTTATTCTGACAAAGACGTTATAAATTTAAGTGGAGGAAATTCTGAAATCCCAATTACACATCCAAATATGTAGGTTACATTGATATGTTTATAAGATATAAATTTTATTACCTAAAATACCGACAAGTTATGACATGGATTTAGGTAATCAGACTGATAATGAGATATGCCAACCATCGTCTTAACATATGCGTGTTTTGTACAGAAAAGTAAAACTTGGCCAATTTGAAAGCCTTTATAATTTTCACTTTTTAAAATTTGATCTCTATATTACCTTTATGTCAAATTATACGTTGTACTCGTTAAAAAGTTTTAGTTTAGGCATTTTTAGCTGTTTTTTGTTAAGACTAAAATTGTTTAAAATGAAAATTTTATATAGTGCAAATGAAAATTCTTGTTGGAGACGAAATATAATGATCAAACTAAAATGTGTTAAATATAATGCTTTTTTTTCTTTCTATTGTCGTTAAGGAGCGAGAGCAAAGCAAGCTCTTGTGGTGGGTTGTCTTCCTAGTCCCATATAAGGATTAACGAATTCAAATATAATATTCTATTTAATGTCTCGTAATTTTTATTTAATTATAAAGTAATTAACCACATATAAATAAATAAGGATTAGATGGCAAAAATAAGAGTGAGACAACATATGAGGCGTAATCTGACAATAGAATTGGACTCTGAATATGAATAAATAGATGTCTCAGCATTTACCGACCACACAATAGTTTATGGCTCTATATATTTATTATTATTGACAAAGCCTTGCTATAAGAACAGAGAATAATTCTTATTAATATATAGATTGAATTACAAAAATACTTGAGTCGAGATGATACCTCATTCAGTTCTAAATTGAAACTCGAAACAAAAAGATTTTTAAGGAATAGACAAAAATAAACGACTTGACAGTTCTTCAATACGAGTAACGAAAAAAGGCCGTCGTGATAATCTCACACTCAAATTTGAATAGATCTATCTTCACTGATCAACCCAAATCAAACCTCTTTAACAAAAAGATCATAAACCTGAAAAATATTTCCATAGAATGAGAAAATCCCAAATTAGGAGAAGAAGACTCCACACATTAAAAAAAAAATAAAAAGAATTAAACTAGGAGAAATAAAAAGCCATAAAAAATAAAGAATAAACAAATCTCAAAAAAGGAGAAAATAAAAATAATCAAACTGAAGAATATAAAAATAAATAAATAAATAAATAAAAAACTTGGGAGAACGTCTCTTTCGTTTATGGGTCTATATAATTCTTAGGAATATAACTATTTAATTTGGCTCGAATCTTTCTCCAATTTGACTTCTAGTAAAAGGTTTGAAGGTTTTGTCAGAGCCAGGTTTTTTCTTGTTATTTTTCGGAGAAAACATCCATCTTAAGAAAGATAATTAGTCCCAAATCCCCCCCCCCCCCCCCCCCCAATCCCATTAAAATGTTCAAAAGTCAAATCTTAATTACTGCATTTAGCTCAAGTTGAGTGATTTACGAAGAGCAAAAAGAAAAACTTTTTTCCATTTTCTCAATATCTGCAACTTATATGTTTTGAAAAATGCACATGCCCATAAACACTCCACATATAAGATGATAACATTTCTTCCCTTTGTTTTATAAAAAGAGTCTCATTTGCAAAATTCACAAATATAAATATTATATTTTTATTTTATATTTACCTTTAAAAATAATATCTAGTAAAATTGATAAATATTTGTAATATATTTTTACTTCATGTTTATCCTTAAAAATAATACTACTTTCATTCTAAATTATATGATCATTATTGACTTTTGAAAGTTTAACATGAGATATTTTTAAACTCAAAATTGAGATGATTTATGGAATAATAAACATTAAAATGAATAGTATTTTTTATGTAGTTTACAATATTCATCATTATATTGACTAAAATTAAATAAAATAATATCAATTTTGAGTTTAAAAATATCTTATGTTACTTCAAAAAATCGATAATGATCTTATATTTTCGAATTGAAGGAATGAGTAGTATCCATTGTAATAGTGGGAGCATCGTGTCATTTTATATTATATAAAAAAAATTCTTTTTATGAATGAAAAGAATAGCAAATAAGACTCCTTCGTGGAACATAGCAAAATTCATAATGTTCAAAGAATCACATTGATATATATATATACACACACACACTCATAATTTACTCCAGAACATTTTCTTGACATGATTTTGAAGATGGGAAAGTCAAATGAAAATAAAGAAGACAACATTGTTGTAGAACGCAAGCATTCTCTCCACGAACACCCGCTCCGTCATGAAGAGGCCCAAGGGCCTTATAAGTGTAATGGTTGTAAGCAGCCCGGATTTACAGCATGTTTCAAGTGCCCAAAAGATATTTGTGACTTTTACCTTCACGAAGCCTGCTTTCTAGCCGAACGTTTAAGCTACAAAATTCACAGATTTATAAAAGAATGTGAATTTTATTACCACGAAAGCTTGCGACGCGGTGAAGATAAATACTGCTCGACGCGTGCGGGCAAACCCGCATGATTTGCATCCAACTTGTGTTAACTTAAAAGATTCTGAGATGGATTGGGATGGTTTAAAGCTTGAACTTCGCGATAAAGTTGAATCAAAGTGCTTGCATTGTGACCAAAGGTACCCTGCGGAAGAATGCGTAGGATTTACCGGGTGGAAATGGGTATCCAAAGAGAGATACAATGGCCGGTTTCCCTTTTGTTTTTCACGCAGGAAAAATTGCTATCATGTGAAATGCATGAATGAGATAATGGCTCCCAAGGAAAAAAAGTTTGACGAATATGAAATGTACCACAAATGCAGTATTGAATAGTTAGTCCATTTGGTATATTGAGTATATGTAAGAATTTATCCAGTGTTTCTTGAGTGATCATGCCTGGAATTCAAATTTGTTGTTCCATCACCAGTTGTCTTAGGGCCTGTTCGGGAATGACTTATTTTAAAATGACTTATAAGTTAAAATATAAGTTGACTTATAAGTTGTTTTAAGTTGTGACTTATAAGTAAAAGCGTTCGGCTGATAATGACTTATAAGTCAGAAATTAAGTTAAAATAAGTTATAAAGGTGTTCGGCTGATAATGACTTATAAGTTAAAATAAAATGTAAGATTACTAAAAAGGACATTATAAAAAGATACATTGATTCAATATCATATCGAAGGTTATTATTGGTAAACAACTTATTTAAACAGCTTATCGGTACCAACTTATTATTTAAACAGCTTATTGGTAAATAACTTATTATTTAAACAACTTATTATTGGTAAACAACTTATTATTTGAACAGCTTATTAGTAAACAACTTATTTAAATAACTTATTGATAAACAGCTTATTGAAAAACAACTTATTATTTAAACAGCTTATTATTGGTAAACAACTTATTTAAACAGCTTATTAGTAAACAACTTATTATTTAAACAGCTTGTTGGTGAACAACTTATTATTTAAACGGCTTATTGTTGGTAAACAACAAATTCTCTAAACATAAAAAGATACGTTGATTCAATATTATATCATAAGAATCACTATTTTTCCGTTACGTAAAACACTAAACAAATATGAGGCTTTATCAATGTGGTCAAAATGTCTAAAGGTTTTTCATATATCAACTAATTTTGATCTTCACTTAATAATCTAACTTTTCAGATATAAAAAATTTGTAAACGTGTTAATTTTCATATAATTTAGGAATATGAATAGACAACTTTATAATAATAAATAATCAAGTATGATCAATATTTAATATTTTTATATTACGTTATTATAATATTAGGTCATGTTTGTTTACTAGGATAACACTTGGGATTGGACTAATAATCCTTAATCTCTTGTTTGTTTTTTAAATTAGACTCGGGACTATTAATCCCGGGATAATAAAATGACTTGGAAGGAGGGATTATTTAATACCATGTCTAACTAGGTATTATAATCCCTACCATTTGGGACTAAAAATTTGTAGACTAAATTAGCCTTTAACTTTGTTTACATCACATAAAGCTTGTAATACATGATAAAACATTAATCATGCACTACGTACTGTATGTACGTAACTTTTTTTAATACCTTTTTTTTAGTGCTAATTAAATAAACTTATTAAATAATAATAATACATACAACACCTTTTTTTCATACAGTACGTTACATACATACATAATAATACATACAACACCTTTTTTTCCATACAGTACGTTACATACATACATAATAATACATACAACACCTTCTTTTTTTTATACAATACATTACATACATACATAATAATACATACAACACCTTTTTTTTTCTTTTTTTTTTTGCATACAGTACGTTACATACATACATAATAATACATGCACATTGTTTTTTTTATATGCAATACATTTTTTTTTGTTAAATTAGTATGTACATTTACATTGATCATATTTTTTTAATAGAAGTAACAAAAATAATAAAAAATTTTAATTTTTGATAAAAATAATAATAAATTTTGATTTTTGATGTATAAACAAGTTTAAATTATAGTTTAAAATATATTATTATTGGTAAGGGTAAAAAAGTCAAAACGATATTTTTTATCCAGTCTTTTAATTAATCCTGAAAAAAACAAACATAACATGGGATTATTTTAAGTTATCCCATGAATAATCCCATGAAAAACAAACATGTTACTAGGACTATTTAATCCTAGGACTAATAGTCTTAGGATTATAATCTCATGGATTATAATCCCGGAATTATAATCCTTGCAAACAAACATGGCCTTAGTGCTTTACAATTTTAAATTAAATAAAATTAAATATTTTCATATTTTTTACTTCTATATGATTAAATTGTTAAATAAAAATTAAAACTAATTCGCACTTGAAATGATTTTAAATAATATCAATGTAAATCTAATTATTATTATAAATCTACTTTAAAAACTAATTTGCATTATTTAGTCAAAATTAGAACTAATTATCAATATAAATATTAAAAATATTTTATCATATATATATATATATATATATATATATTGCCCATACATAAGCAAGCCCTCTCATTCAAAGCCCACACGTTTTTTTAATAAAAATCTTACCCCAGACCCCTCTTCTTTACCTAACCCCTCCTTTACTTTCATCTCTTTCTCTCTCTCTCTAAAAATAAACCCAGACCATTCCATTCTTCTTTACCTTCGTCTCTGTTTCTCTCCCTAAAAATAAACCCAGTACCCTTCTCTCTCCTCTTTGTCCTTGCTTCTCTCTCGTATGGAGGTCCCGTGATCTACCGTCGGCGACCGAACCGTCGGCTCTTACGCCGCTAAACCCACACCAAATTAGGCCCTCAATTTTAACCACCCACCATATGCCAGAGGTACCAAATCTAAAAAAATCCCTCTTTCTCTCCTTATATCTATAATATATATACATTTCTTTCTCTAAAAATTACTTATATTTGTGTTTTATTTTGATGAGTATTTGGGTTTTTTTTATGAGTAGTCATGGTCTGGTCGGAGAGAGAGAGAGAGAGCCAGAGTAGCCATGGTCTGGTTTTGTGTTTTGTAGATGATGACTGAGGACTATCCAGAGGCCAGAGCCATCGGAGGCGAAGGTTTTTGTGGGCAAAATCGTCATTTTAAAAAATAAAGAGGGGTAAGGTTGTCATTACATTTGGTCAAAATTGCTTATATAAAATGACTTATAAGTCATTTTTCAAGAAGTTAAAATTTGTTACTTATGAAAAATGACTTATAAGTCAAAAAATAAGTAAAGAAAAAAGTTGCTTCCGAACACTCAAACAGTGAAAAACAACAGGGCCTTATTGTTGTCTCATCCTATGTATTGCACACCACTTAATAAATTATTTAAGGAAATTAATTTATGTCTTGACTAATTTCATGACTTCAGTATTAAATATTATATAAATTTGTTGTCATATTTAAAAATACTCTTTATTCAGTTACAAAGTAATTCAGTTACAAAAGTAACTGTAACAAAATAGATGAGTGTTAGGTGACATTAAGTTTCAACTATCAGAGAAAACAAAATTCTCTGCATTAGACATCACTGTGCTTAAAGGAGGATTATCAGTGGTCTGCTTTGACCAAATTTTTCGAGAGTAACACAATCAATACTTTTAATGTCCTCGAAAACTCGAATAATCTCATGATCAATTCTGTCTGCTGTAGTATCCCCATCTTTAGATTCTATGACGTCTTCAAAGCGCTCCTTAATAACAGGTGACTCAACAAGAATGTGAGATTCTTCAATTCTATTAGCTTGAATCTCAAGCCAAGTTTGTTTCGGAATAGTATCTTCTTCGATCTATAAAATTGGCCTTTCGTCAGCTATAACCTCTTCTTTGATGAATCCCTTCTTTGAATATTTAACAATTTTCGGGATATCAACAAGTATCTCCAACTCACAATTTTAGGCATCTCAATAGATTTTTTGGATTCACCATCTCTCATTTGGCTAGATATTTTTTGATATTGTATTTGAAACCTTTTGCAAGGCTTTACTAACTTCATTCACTTACTTCTGGATATTAATGTATGGCTCAATTAAGAACTCATCATAATATCTCAAATATTTTGCAACCAGTCTAACTAACGTAGAAGTAATGTATGCAAAGTAATGTGGAAAAATTCATGAACCAGCAAAGATTCCATCCTTGACCAAGAATAAATTTCACTCATCTCTACGCAATCTGGCATAGTTATATTAGACCACCATCTTATTGCATTCCCATCATGTTTTTGTGAATCAACCTTACTTTATCTTCTTCATGAATCCAATGATTAAAACAAATTTCAATGTCATATAACCAATGCAATGAACAAAATTTTTATGTCAGACTCAACAGGTCGAAGATAATAAATATCATCGTAGTTGAGTGCATGCAAAAAACTTACACTAATTAAGTTCCTTGTATCCATGAGATTAATCAAACCCACTCAAATATAAAAAATTTAGGACTAACTTGCCAAAAATTGAAAGAACCAGAGACTGTCCCGTTAGCTTATGAGACTGGAATTAAAAGAAACTACGTCCAACTTGAGGGAACGAAATTAAAATTTTCCAAATTCAATCATAACCCAGAATGAAGTCAAAAGTATACCTTTGGTATGTGAAACTGCCGAACACCCAAATTCAATGTCCAACGAAGAACAATAATAAGCAGGCACGTTTAATTTTTTCCTTTTGTTGCTTGGTGTCGATGCTTTGATGACTGGGCAAATTTATGGATTCCGATGGCGATGCTGTATTCTGGACGGATGGATGAACAATATACTTTTTTTTTTTATTTTTTTAAGACAAACAAAATTACGCTCGACCGTAAAAACCATCAGAAGTTACGTAATTTTCGGCACTACAATTTAGTTTTCGCTAAAAAGTAGAAAAATTTTCGAGATAACACACGAGGTACAATTGGCCATGCCTTTAGGGATATAATTATCTTGGCTCTGATGCTAATTGACGCAGCGAAATATAATTAGATCGTAGCTTTCTAACACAAACATGATATAAAGGTTAACGTACCAACACAAACAGAATAAAAACCTTTAAATCCACAAGGAAGATCATAAACTCTCAAAAAGAACAAAAGATAATCACAATTAATCAAAACGTAGTAAATAAACCCTAGAAAATGTATTTATAGTACTAAACCACTTTCCTACGATTATTTGAAAAAATAATAATTATAAAACCTAATGCTAAATAAAATTATCAAAACTAAAGCCCAAAATATAAGCGGACCAAATATAAATTAAACTATTGAATTTTCTTAAATAATAAATAAAAAAATACAAAATATATTAAATCTCCACCCATACTAAAATATATGGAAATCTTAATCTTCATCGTTATTTTTTCACCGTATCACACTCCTCGCAAATCCAACCAATCGGACCATATTTTTATGTTGAGTTTGGGCAATCACATTTAACCTCAGTTTTGAATTCCTTGTCACCATCTTGAACCGTCCTATCTAACTTCTTAACTACAATAATATTTGTAGAATACATCTGAATTACCTCTTTGTAAACTATGCTAAAAGCACCCCTTCCCAATTCTTCCTTGAACCCATTTGTGGCTTCTAAAAGCTCTTTATAGGTAAACCAGCGCAGATTGATTTTGACAATGGTACTACTTGATTTAAGTTTTATGGTTTTCTTGCGGTAGATGCAGAAGAAGTCAAAGCAATTAGAACCAACCAATATAAAATTGACAAATTCCGATCTGCCTAGAAGCACGGATTCCACAAGGATCGCCTTCTTCTCGTGTTGAATGGGATAATCCGTGGAAGTACTCGAGGAAGATCACCTTTTCTAAATTTTAGTAAAACCTTCCTAAAATCACCTTTCCCGTATCATCAGAATTTTCAGTGAAATTCGACTTGCAGCTGCAAAACTTATCATATGCATCAAGCAATGAATAACCTTGTGGGCATTCACAAACTGGCATTCTAGAATTATCAAGTCTGCAAACACTGTTATACCCACAAGCCCCATGCACAGGGGCGAATCCACTGTTATCCGGCAGTTACCATTCTTTGCAAACCCAAACAAATCAATCAAACTAAATTATAAAGATCGCCGGCAGCGCAATCTCGATGGGATGCCCGACCCTTTTCATCTGCACTTGATTTCCAAAGTTGGCACACTCTTCCTCGTCGAATGATGTCAGAATCAATGGAGTCCAAACCGGACCGGGAGCAACTCCGTTCACACGGATGCCTTTGTCAATCAGCTGAAGTGCAAGTCCCCTAGTGAATGCCACTATGGCACACTAGGTGGATGTGTGGTCCAACAATTTTGCATTTCCTTTGTATGCATGCATTCACTGATGTTGTGTTGATTATGGAGCTCCCTTCCTTCATGTGCTTCAAGGCGTGCCTAAAAACCGATTCGCAACCAATAATTAGGCGGAGCAGAGAAAGAGAAAATACATGTACATAACAACTGCATTGGTTAAATAAGCACTAATTAATTGGTAACCCAATAAAATTGAATTGGTTATATTTGTATGAAAGTTTGGCTACCAACGACATTATGAAAAAAAATTATAATAAATTTTTTATAATTAATTGGTAACCCAATAAAACTGAATTAGTTACCTTTGTATTAAGGTTTGGCTACCAACTGCGTTGAAAATAAATAATTCTATAATAGATTTTTTATAATTAATTGGTAACTCAATAAAACTGAATTGGTTACCTTTGTATAAATGTTTGGCTACCAAGTGCACTAAGGAAAAAAAATTATATAATAAATATTTTATAATTAATTGGTAACCCAATTAAAGTGAATTGGTTACCTTTGTATTAAGGTTTGACTACCAATTGCACTATGAAAAAAAATCTATAATAAATTTTTTATAATTAATTGGTAACCCAATAAAAATGAATTGATTACCTTTGTATGAAAGTTTGGCTACCAACTGCACTATGAAAAAAAAACTATAATAGATTTTTTATAATTAATTGGCAACACAATAAAACTGAATTGACTACATTTGTATGAATGTTTGGCTACTAACTGCACTATGAAAAAAATATTATAACAAATTTTTTATAATTAATTGGTAACCCAATAAAAATGAATTGGTTACCTTTGTATGAATGTTTGACTACCAAGTGCACCATCTGCACAAATTTGTATGAATGTTTGGCTACTAACTGCACTATGAATGTTTTTTGTCATTTTGGACACCATCTGCACCATTTACAAAAACTAAATGGTTACCCACAAAAACTAATTGGTTACCATATGAAAAAATGTGCAACCAACTAGGAACATGAGCCACATCGTTCTGGGATGACATCGTTTTGGGAAATAAGTTGAGATCATTAATTCGAAGTAGAGGAGGAGGCGAAGGGCGGCGCGTAAGTCGGATGTGTCGGGGTA
This sequence comes from Aralia elata, assembly GCA_034770075.1. Taxonomy (NCBI): domain Eukaryota; kingdom Viridiplantae; phylum Streptophyta; class Magnoliopsida; order Apiales; family Araliaceae; genus Aralia; species Aralia elata. The sequence goes on along the minus strand of CM068384.1, from coordinate 102,349,873 downwards.
AAGGAGTGGCGCATGGGGGAATAAGATTGAGAGTGAAGGTGGATGGGGGAATCGGAGGAGCAGCATTGATGGGAGCAGTAGAGAAGGGGAGTGCTCGAGATATGGAGGGAATTAGTGGAGAAGAAAGGGGATAGAGAACAGAAACAAAGGGATCAGTGAGAGAAGAGAGAGGAGTTGTGGAGAGAGAAAGTGATGGAAGGAATTGGCGGGGTTAGGTCTTCGCTTATCCCTATCTCTTCTAAAACCAACTAAATTAAAGGGATAAGAATGCACTAATTTTGTAAATAAAATATTGTATATGCACTAATTTTATAAATATTTTATGTATGCACTTGTGTTGTAATTTTTTATAAAAATATACTAGTAAATGTAATTGTTCCATTAAATAATTAGGATAAGATAAAATATGAGTTTGTCTATGTGATTTCACATGACCGAAATGAGTTAATTAAATGAGAGCCCAAGACGTGGTCCTAATTAAATTAGGAAGTCCAAATAATAAATTAAATTACTTAGATTGTTAGCCATAAGTGGAGAGACTTTATTAGTCATTTTATTAAATAGATTAATAAAATTAAATTGTGCTAAAATGAGTCCAATATAAAGGAGACAAGAGAGAAGGAGGAAAGATAAAAGGGTAAAAAAATTAATATTTTCCTCATTCACTCCCATTTCTCATTCTCGGATGAAAACCAAAGAAAGAAAAAGGGAGAGAGAGATAGAGAGAGAAGATTTTCGCCGTGGATGGAGGAAGAAGAAAGGAAGGTAGCCATGCAAGAAGATCCATGAAAGAGAAAGAAAAGAAATGAAATTCAAAGAGATATAAACCCAAAATTCTAGCTATTTTATTGTATTTTTAACTTAGATCTAGCGTTGGGTTATTGTTATTAGACTAGATAATGGTAGATCTTCATAATTTGTGAGGTTTCATGTTTAGATCTAGCAATTTTATGGGTGGTTAAGCTTGAATCAAAGAAATAATTTCTTAAAACTCTAAAACCCCTATTTCCCTCTTTGATCCTTAGATCCGCTAAGTAAATGGTTATGTAAATGTTTCTAGATTTAATATGTTGTAATATTATGAGTTAGAAGTTCATAGAACTTGAAATAATCTGATTTTGAAGCGTATAACTTGAAGTAAGAAAAGCAAGTTATTTTTCTAAAGTTAAAAGAACTAGTGGATTGTTGTCCCTAAACAAAATAATTCGGGGTTAGCTAGAGTTGCTAGAAAATTCTAAGCTTTTGCTATATTATAGTACATTAAATAAGCTTTTCATAGACTCTGGAACGGACTAATTCCGACTTCGGAGCAAGGAGTTATGATATTTCAAAGGAGGCATGTCGAATCTGTCTAGATCTAAAAAACGGATTTAGGTCAGTCCCTTGCGTGAGATTCCTAGACTAATGTGTTCGGAATTGGAAATATTTCAGTAAGATAAGTAGATACGGAAGTTAAATTCGCGTGGCCGCTTGAATCACCCAAAGATTGTACAAAATGAAGAAGTTATGTCTGTTTAAGCGAGCCAAGGTCTGTCAGCCAGTTTTCTCGCGAGACAGTTTTAATTTAGTCATTCCTTGAGGTGTGCAGCCTCGTGTGTTTGGAATTTGAAGATCATGTAAACATGAAAGTTATAGATCTCGAAGTTTTATAGTTAGACGCGTGGAATTGAGTCATTTTATAGAGCAAAATATTTTTGAAACAAATTATTTAGTAAGACTGTCCAGAAAATGAGGTTGTGAAAAATAGACAATTCTTGCTCTCCTATCACTACCGTGCACTGTTTGGACCCTTTACCAAAGGAAATAAATTCAGGCCTTTTGCCACTGAAAATATAGGGAGTTATGTAGCTCCTGTCCAAAGATGGTCGAATTCCGACTTGTATCGATCGAGTTATGGCCAAAACAAAAACTAAGAGTTTTCCGACGAAAATAGCTATAACTGGAGTTCTATAACTCTGATAGCCATGAAATTTTAACTGGAACCTCATGTTAAAGTGTATAAGATTCTATTTCAATTCGTAACTGGTTTGATACCACTTATAATAATCCTGCTCAACTCAAGCCGGAATTAAGTCTCAAGATTACTGTTGGGAATTACAACGTCTCACGATATAGAGAAATAAGAAATTGAGAATTTAGAACACAACACAAGAATTATAGTGGAAACTCCAAAACTGGAGAAAAACCACTTTCGTTGTCAAAGACAACCCAGAGAAAATTTACTATGTGAATAATATTACAATCACTCACACTCTCAGAAATTTCCTCATATCCACTCAAGAAAGATAATTTTTCCCAAGAGAATTTTGCCACATAAAATTCTCTAACACTTGGATACATCTTATCTCTCTACATTTGGATAACCCACTTCACCCTCTACCGGATGAGATCCTACTCCCTTAGGATTGATGGTGTTATTTCATCTTATGAATGTGCTTCCTTTTATAGGCAAGGCCTAGCACACCAATCTTGGAATTAGGCAAGATCTAGCATACCAACTTGGACCAATTTCACACTAGCACACCAATCTTGGAATTAGGCAAGGTCTAGCATACCAACTTAGACCAATTGCAAAACATGTAATTTAAATGTGGAGCACCCATTTTTGACCAAATATGAGCCAATATTTAACAATTACTATCACAGCTCACAAGAGTATCATTGAGTCAATATTAATTCACTATATGTCCTCTCAAAAGGTCATAACACAAATACTTTTACGAGTATCCTACAAAGTCTTGCTGGTGGGACAATTTGCCAATTTGTTGTTCATGAGTTAAGAGGGTTCAAAGTTAGGGGCACTTGTTGTAGTGAGTGACCCTAGAAAGGGTGGATTTCTAGGTGCTTTCACTACACCAAAAAGGACATCTAGTGAAGGACAAATCCTTCACAAGACATAATATATCACTCACAAGAGATTTATTGCGAATAAATATTTTCTTCACACGATTGCTCGCATAAGACCTCGTCGCAATAGGGTATCCTTCGCTAAGTAGTAACTAGATGTTTTTTGTGAAGGATATATTGTGAATAACTTTTTATTCACAAATTATATTTGGTAATGGAATATTATTATTTAGTGAAAGGGTAGTTTCCTTCGCTAATAATATTTTAAGAAGGACTTTAAAATTAGTGAATAGCTTTATTCCCTCACAAATAATATATTGTGACGAACAAATTTATTTAACGAGAGAATATTTTCCTTCACTAACTATAAATTGAGAATCTTTTTTTTTCAATTTAGTGAGAAAAATTCCTTCACAAATTATAAATTTGTAAATAAAAAAATTAATTGCTAAATAATCAAAATTCATTAGAAATTATAATTGATTTTCAAATCAGAAATTTCATATTTATTATTATTATTATTATTATTATTATTATTATTATTAATCTTTATAAAAATATTAAATTTAATAATTCAGGTAAATATAAATATTGTCATACTTGTTTCAAACTAATTGATAAGCCAATACATAAAGAGTTAATAAAATTAATACTCCACATATAAATAGATAATGCTCGAGTCACGATAAATATAAAATTTATTATTGTATCTGAGTCTCCCAAGGACCATGATACCTACAATGTTTATTAACTAACATAAGAGACCTGCAAGAATAACAACGAACTAGAATGAATAAAGTGTGTCATGTTAGGTCCACTTCATCATCATTTTCTTCAAGGAAATCAAAGTTAGGGCTTGTAAACTTCATGCAAGAGAAACACCAAAATTCAATTTCAATGTTCTGAGCATACAATGTTTTCCTGAAATGAATTGACCTCCAAATCATTCTAATTGTAATTCTCTGCGCTTAAGCTTGGAATGACCTTTCTCAGCATGCAGTCACATACCTACCAAAACAAGTGTGGTGTTTCCTACCTGGTTCTGCAATGCCAGGTCCTCTAGTAGTCATCATTTTCACCACTTCCTCTACAAACCTTATCTTTCTTGCTCCAGGTGCGATATGGAGGGCAGTTACTGAAGCCCTGTTATCCTAGCTCACACTTCTTGTGGATATAAGTTCAAAAAGTTTTTAGTTGTTTCCCAATCACCTTTAACGGCAACGAGGTACAGGGTCACATAGGCGCCAAGGCCACTGCTTCTCATCTCCCCTGCAAAAGTTCAAGCACCAAACCATGATTGCACTCCAGCTTGTATTGAATGTTAAGAATCTAGACCAGGAAGCTCAAGAGCAGGGATCTCAATAAATTTAGAGACTATAATCACAATGATTAAGAAGGCAACTTAAGCAAAAGTCATGAAAATCCTACTTACAATTGAGTAACTTTATAAATGCTTTTCCATGTACAATTTAACTTAATGAGCATGTAAAAATATGTTGACTACACTTTTTCCATCACAATGTAAAAAAGCGTTAATGGGAAGTTTCACCTGAATAGAGCATTGTCGCTAGTGGAAAACTTGAAGATGCATCTACCTCTCGGGTATTTAGTTTTTCATCAAATGATTCAAATCTGGCACTCCGACTCATTGAAGGATAGCTGGAACTAACTTGCCACTTAGATGGTTCCATAACGACTTGTTCATTAGTTCCTGCCATTTCTAGACCAGTGGTTAAATTTGACAAAACTTGATGTGGTCGAAGATTAGAAGTATGAGTATTGACAATTGATGGATAAGTGTTACCTTTTTCTGTCGGGACTTGTTCATTAGTTCCTGCCATTTGAATGGTTTGATTCAACACAGGGACGAAGACCAGAAAGAGCTGGTGAAATTCCATGTTTATCAAGGCAAATCCTTTCTACACCATGAATGGCATCATAAGAGTGCTCCATGCTTATGCATATATCACCATCCTCAGGAACCTGGCTAGCGTTTGCCGAGTTGACTTATGGGAAGCATGATTGAATAGAGAGATTCCTTCTATGTAGTGACATGGATAACTTTTTGGATATGACTATCATTCTTCTAGATATGAAAAAGATGGCACGAAAGTTAGATATTGAGATGATTTATTACAAAAAATAGAGCAGTTACACTTTTTCTGTTTTCAATTACTATATGAAATATATTCACATGGAAATAATATGCAATGGTTAGCAACTATAAGATTTTCAATTCATCAGCTTAATGGAAGTCCCTGAGCCAAGTCTAATTATGTACTAATGCTATTTTTATGTTGTACTTTTTGCTTGCTGAATAGCAAAATTACTGAAGACGTCCATTGAAAGCACATAACGTGAAACAGTGGATAAAATTCATGGTCACACACCCTTTCCACCTAATTGATGCCCATAAATGACTCTTATATTCAGTGCAAATCTAATGTTCTGCACTATTTTTCCTGTAGAAAGTTCTGGTCAATATCTATCTGCTAATTAGTCATGACCTTTCTCACCATGTACTCACACACCTTCCAAAATTTCTCAAATATCTCCCCATACGAATAAGTCTGTCTTTGAAATGAGTTGAGGCTTTAACTAACAGTCCAGTTTAAATACAAATGTGAAGTAAATGCAATGAAGAGTAATCAAGTTCCATGCCACTTGATTCTTCCCAATCGGCATAGCAAAGACAGAAGTTACAAAAATATTGCAAGAATATTATTTGAACACTCACAAGGAACCCGTATTAAGAACCTATTCTCCCAAGAACCAAAATGTCCTTTTGTTAGAATTAATGGAAATATTGTGGTCAATTGCCTCAAAACATGGGTGAAAGAAGAACATTTATAACGAGAAGAGGCTGCCACTGACCCACAATTTCTCTTTTAAAGAACAACACATGATATCACTATGATAAATATCTAAGACTTGAAAGGGGCAAGAAAACATAATTGACTCAACTATGAAACTTCACTGCTTAACACCCTCACAGTTTTGTACTTTCTCAAAGTAACCCATCCATGTTGACCATGTTTCTGTGACCCTCTCTGTCATCTAGAACTGCTTTCCTTTGAAACTTTGACAGATAAATAGATGGTACAAACAAATTATAAATGAATTTTGATCACAACCTCTTCAATTTACTCCAGTAGCATTCTAGAGATTATGTATGCATATAATAGCAATAGAACATATTACAGAGTTCTGCAGACTTATTTGCAAGCAGTGATTTATGACCTCATAAAAGTTAAAAATCTGCTAGAGTAAACATAAGGTACTCTATTCCCACAAAACAGACTAATAACGAAGTATCAACTAACTAGAGGGGTTCACTTAAACTTACATAAAAGCCTAGAAATTTCCAAAATCAAAATCAATTAATAAAATAAAAGCCTGGAAATTCCCAAAGTCAAAATCAAAAATTAATCAACGCAAAGTATCAATTAACCTTAGTTAAACAACACTATGTCTCCATTTTTGTCAAAAATAACCACCAAAATCCATTATAGTACCCTCTCATAAAAAGCTTTGAACCAACCAATAAGAACCAAAAAACAAAAAGGTAGAAGAAGAATCACGATCTAAAAGAATAACCAAACAATTACCCATACATTCTTGATGATTTTGGTAGCTTCCTTCGTGTCTTTCTTAGCTTTTTCTTTGTTCTTTTTCCTTCATATTTTTTTTCGACGCGTTGCTATTGTTCCAGTGGATCTGAGAAGGTCTCAAAGCTCCCACCTTTTAGATGTTCTGCTTGAATTGAAATTTTTCCAGCTTCACGAAGACTCCTTTGTCGTTGCCACTGTCATTGCCGTCGTGATCGTGAAGAATGAAGATCGATTTGAGGGTTTGGGTATTTGCCGTCATCATTTGGGGATTTAGGGATTTGCGATTTTTATATTTTGGTTTCAGCCTTGGAGTAATCAGTAACCACGGTTTTCCTAAATTTTCTTTTTCTTCTTTTTAACTTAATTATGTTTGTATTTTTTATTTTAATTTTAATTGGGCTAATTATTTAATTTGATTTAATTAGTTTAGTTGATTATTTTACTTGAGTTAATAATTTTATTTGGATTAATTAGTAGGTTAATAAGTTGATTTGGGTTAAGTAGTGGGAAATTATTTTATTTGAGTTAATTAGTGGGAAATTATTTTAAACTTAATTAATTTGATTAATTATTAATTTTGGGTTCATTAGTTGAATAAATGTCAATTTAAATAGTTTTTATGCTTTTTATCTTATTTTTGTGTTTACTGTGTATTTGTATTAATTATGTCAGTCAACTACGATCATTATACAGTAAAAGCGTATTATATTTTAAATTGGGCACGTGCAGTAGAAAATTTGGCCAGAAAATAAAATGGGGTCCATTGTGCTTGCTTAACAAAATGTTCGGTAGCGAGATTGGAGCTTTTATACTTTAGAGTATGAAGTGTAAAAATGTGTATATTTAGCTCTTTTTGTAGAACATATATATGAGTATTTTTTTTTTGCCATTTGTGGTCTATTCCACAAAAGAGCGTCACTATCTTCTTCTTTTTTTTTTCTCTTTTTTTTTGTCATGATCAATGTATGAAATTTTAAAGTTTAAAGTATTATAAAGTTATTTATTTTATAGTTTATTAAAAGAAATAATCGATATTGTAAGTTACTTAAAAAAGTATTATTGAAAGTAAATTTACTACTGTAAAAAATTTAATGTATTTATATATAATACAATTTATATTCACTATAATTAATTCTAAAAAACTTAATTTAAAAAAATAGTGACCAATTTTATCTCTCGCAAAAAACTCTCATCAATAATATATAGCGAACAATAATTCCTTCACTAATAGTATTTTTCTTCGCAAATTATCATCAAAGATTGGCTCCAAACATCCTTCTACCATTTCAATTTTGCGAAAGAAAAAATCTAAATTGTGAAGGATGTTTCTTTCAGAATAACTATATTGTCACTAATTTTTTTTCCTTCATTGTTCCCTCGCTAGAAAATTCATCATGTGAAGGAATGAATTCCTTCACAAATTTTTCTTCACTACATCCCTAGTTTCTTGTAGTGTTTCTAAATTTTGCTAAGAACTTTAGGAAGCTAAGCTGAATTATCCCTCTGTTTTGAGATTGAAGCAATCAACTAAAAGATAATCAAAATAAGAATTATCCCTCTATTCTGTTCCAAAACAAGACGATCAATAACTCTTTTGGAATCACTCTTCATCACAACTCTAAGAAATTGAGAATCTAATGATCATTTTTCCTTTTCTTCTTGTATGGTAATAATTTAATGAGCATGTTGCAATAATAGAATTCATAAATCATTCAATCTTTTACATTTCTCTTTTCTTGGCATGGAAAGCCAACATTAAATTTTAATGTTACCAGTTACATTATTAAGAGAAGGAAAAAAAAATACATAAGTCAGTCCTTATGAACCAGTTTAATGTGCCAAGAATGCTAAATGTGGATATAATTATGTAAAAAAATATTAAGCGGAAAAAAATCTCAGATATGTTAATATTAACCAACCCAGATCAGAACAAGCATGAATGATTACACTAATCAATCAATGTTTGCTACCAATAAATGAACATTATTTATCAACAAAACTCTGAAGAACAATTGTGGATAAAATGTAAATTTGGTTACAGTTAAAAAGAAAAAGACTTTCAGACCATGGTTAATAGAATGCAATGTGGTGCTCGAAAATGGCATCTAAATTAAGCAGAACCCAAATTAGGGGAAATGAGGAATAAAGAACAAGAAGGTTAAGTCATTTTAAGAATGTAGCTCCCAATCCGGTTTGCTATATTCATATTTGGTTTAATGTTTTAGCATTCGATTTGCTGTAGTATTATTTGGTTTGATGAATTGGAAATTCGATACATTAAATAGGAATTACAGTTTGAATCCAGCATTGCTGGATTGTAGTATTCGGCTTGCTGAATTAATGATCCAGCTTGCTGAATAGGTGTATTTGGTTTGCTGAATTAGTGAATCCAGCTTGTTGGATTGTAGGATAGTTTGAATCCAGGTTGCTGGATTGGTATGTTTGGATAATCCAACTTGCTAGATAAGGTATTTAGGCTTAATGGATTATAAAGAAGAACTTATAAAATGAAAGACTTAGTGTTAAGTCATAAGGTTTATGATAAAGTAGTAGTACAGTCGTGTTCTTTAATAGTTGATGTATAGTAGCTGGGCTAAACGATTCTTTCAGGGAGCGGAGGTATATACGAACTAGCAACCGATCTAACTCACTGTGAAAGCAGTGTAGACAAGATGGAAACTAGTTTGTTAGTTGTTTGTGGGAAACCACTCGGCATACTATATTGAATACAGTTAAAGACTCGATGTGTGCTAGTTTTAGAATTATGAATGTGTATGGTACTAAGATGTTATCTAATATTTGATTATCTGGTTAAATGTTAGATAATTTACAAATAAATAAGTGATATTATAAGGTGATATATGTTATGCTAATTGAAAGATCAATCTTATAACTGATAGGTCTTTCATAAGAGATTTAGTTAGATTGCGTAGCAGTAATCGACGGCACAAGCAAGTTCCATCTTACTCAACTTTTATATTAAGCAAGTTCCCTAACTCAAACTCGAGTTATTATCTTTCAAGCATGTTAGTGGATAATTATTGTTGATTATTCCACATCTATGATTTTTGATTCGCACTTAGTGCTTGTTGCATATGTTCATCAGGTATGAAAGACTGATCACCTTCATTACCTTAAGGTTCAATTAAATTGGTTCATGGTCATTATTGACACCCTGCATTATTGAATTCAGTCATTCAATCATTGAAATTTTGATTCATGCTCTTTCGCAATTATTATATTGTTAAAAAAAATTCTAAAGCTTATTCATTATTTCAATCATGATATATCTTTCTTGTATTTAAACTTGCTGAGCAAAATAGTTGCTCACCTAATTTACTATATCATGATAACAAATTTCAGATTTAAGGTGAATATCGAGGAAGGATTCTAAAGCTTATTCACTATTATTATTACTCTATTTATTAAGAATTAATAGAGTAATAATAATATTGTTTTTCCTAACTATCACCTGCCAATATGCTATAAAAGGAGACAAAGCACTTAAACTATTAATGCCACCTCCTAGATGCTAGGGTTAATTCAACAATCATTTCTCTAACAATCCGTGTTGTTGATATTGCTTGAATAAAAATATTATTATCGGAGTAAAGAGGTATTTAGTAACATTTTTATAATTGATTCAGCAAAACTCATCACTTTAAATAATATTTATTACTCTAACAATATTATTTTTACTCTAACAATATCAATCGCCTAATGAAATCGTATAATAAATACCTAAACACCCCATCATCTATCTCGTATCTATTAATACTACAAACCCATAAACAAACAAAACAAAAATGTTAATGTATTCAGTTCTGTTGATATTGTTATGTATATGCATGTTCCCTTCTTTAGCCGCTAGGTCGCAGCCCAGTAAAGAGCTATTGCAACTTTTGTTGCCTTATTTTTAAATTCAAGAATAAGCATGTCGGACACCTAGCCCGTTGGACCTTAGGATTTGGGACTCACATTCTCAGTCCATAAAAAATTGGGTGGTTTTGGCCCTATCCATTTTGGCTTAGCCGGTACAAAATGATGAAAGAGGAGAAATTATATATTTTATAAACAGGAAATTGATATTTCAACAATTAAAATTAATATTTCCACGAGATTCCGCTCACATGAATAATATTTATCACGTTCATGTGAACGAGACCTTACAAAAATATCAATTTTTCTTTGTAAAAATAATAATTTCGTATAAATATTATCGGGAATTCTATGAATATTTTATTGAAAATGAATAAATAATTTTTTTGGAGTGAGTTTTATTCTTCGTAAATGAAGTCGGTTCTATTTTAAGGGCAGGTATGATAGATTCCAAGGAAATTATGATGTGGATTGTGCTGAGACTATTTCAGTTCGTAACCCCAGATAAAGAATGTGGTTTTACAAAGCCAATAGAAAGCGATTGTACTATTAATGTGATTAGAAGGTTTACCTATCTTATTCAAATTAAAAGAAATCTTATTTATCCCCTCTTGCGGAAGATTGTGGTGTTTTGGTAGGTGCTTTCGAGTCCAAAGAATTTTTCACATGTTTGTAAAACTTGTAATAAATTAAATCAAGCTCACGGTCTTTCTGAGCTAACTCAAATGTTTGATGTTTATGTGTTTGTGTTTTAGTTGAAAAATGCCATTCTATCATCCTTCTATTGATTGTATTGGATCAATAAATTCTCTGAGTCTTCGTACTAATTCAAAAGAAAATATTTATTCAGGCAATCATTGAAATTAATTATTTGCTTGATTCCGTGAAGAGCACCTTGATCAATTTTTAGTGAAATGAACTTCCATAGAGGAAAGGAAGGTTATTTTATCTTTCCAAAATTAACTCTCTGAAGAAAAAAAAAATTGACATAGTTAGTGTTCTACAATCCAAAACAAGGACAACACTTGATGGATACTTTACAATCAATAAATATTTTGCCAAGATAAAATAGATAACTATTATCTAATTATTTATTATTTTTCAGTACAATTATATCTTTTAATTAACTTTGGTATTTTGTACAATCCAACATATGTTGATAAGACTGTCAATTGGGCCACTCAAATCTGAAGTGAAACTCGGGTCAATTTGGTCAATAAGTTGTTTGGCCTATTATAGATCCTACCAAATTATATTGTTAAAAACGTATCAAATGTGTGTGTGTGTGTGTGTGTATATATATAGTCCGCTTCTTATGCGGACAAGCGACGGATAATACCGTTGTCGTCGCCATAGGGTATGGACGGGGCTATGACGACGGTCCATACCCTACAACGACGGCTTTAGCGACAGTATTGTCCGTCGCTATAGGTGGTCCACATAAGAAGCTCTCTCTCTCTCTCTCTCTCTCTATATATATATATATATATATATATATATATATATATATATATATATATATATTACGAGTCCGGATCTTAAGTATACCCTCTTAAATGGCATACCAAGCATACCTCCTTTAGCGACGGACCGGACCTATGGCGACGGTTTGGTTTGGTCCGTCGCCATAGGTCCGGTCCGTCGCTAAAGCCTTTAGCGCCGGGTATGTCGCTAAAAGTTGTCCGTCGCTAAAGGCTTTAGCGACGGATTGGACCTATGGCGACGGACCAAACCGTCGCTCGGTCCGTCGCTAAAGGGGGTATGTGTATGCCATTTAAGAGGGTATGCTTAAGATCCATTCTGTATATATTACATACTTACTCTCTCAATTTATATTTATATATAGTATTCTCAACTAAAAATTAAGTACCATATTTTTTTGTGAAGTGGTCCCTTATATCATTTTCATAGTAAAATATAGTAATAACATAAAAAGTGATTGCAATTAAATATTAAAAATAATAAATACAAGAGTACTTATAAAATAACTTATTTATGTTAATTTAAACTTAAATTTTATTAGTAAAAAGAATGATGTATTTCAAACATTTTAAATGAATTACTTTAAATTATATTTTCTGGGTCTAAGAGTCAATATTAATAATTTTATATTTTAATGCGGGCTTAATAAAAAAAAACCCGAAGCTCGTGATCTTATTTGAGTCGATTTTGACAAATTTATTATAGCTCGAATGAGCCAACTCGGACTCAAGTCCGATAATTTTACATGGGCTAAACTTGGACAATCTTAAACTCGACTTGCATAACCTGATTGACAAGCTTATATGTTGATGAATTATATAGTACAACTAACTAATTTTTTTATTAAAATAAATTAGATACCTTTTATCTTGTTACCTAGTACTACTCTATTGTACATTCACCATGTTTGTAAGTCTTTTTTTGAGGAGAAAGGAAGAGACGAGACGTGAAGGGAAGAAAAGGGAAAGAAAAATAATTAAGATTTCTTAAATCACATATTTGTGAGTTTTTTTTTTGGAGAAAAAAAAGGGATTTAGAAGTAAAGTTAATTTCATTTTTAGCTCAAAACTTTCCTTCTAAAAGTGGGAGGATTTGGAGGGATGAAAAAGTTAGATATTTTATATTATCAAAAATAACCTTTCAAAATAAATAGTATGACAATTTTATCCCTAATTATTATAACTCCCAATTTTTGAAAATATAATTTTTCTCTTTCTATTCGCCTCCCTCCACCCCACTCCATGCCACCCAAATTTCCACGGCAGCCCTTCCTATCTGTCTATCAGGTTGAGAATATTCCGGGGGTTGCAGAACAAGGTGTCTGACTGTCTGTTATAATCCATCATCTTGGGAACTGATGAACTGAGAACAAAGACAAAGTGGTGGGGCCGGTTAGGGATGATACTATATTATTGAGCGTTGGCAGCTAGCAATCTCATTGGTGCATGGAATAATCAAAGAGAGGAGGATAGGTCTTACATGAAGGCAAGAATCTTTAATAACTGTAATAATCTATCTTGTTAATGACATTTTATTTACTGTATTTGAATGTTTAATAATTAAATAAATTATTATTTTTTGCGAGACGGATGAAGTATAAAATTATTATTGATTTTTTAAAAGTCAATTTAGATATTTTAAAATAAATACGATAAAAATCTTATAATTAATAGTATATTAATTATTATAATAAATAAAATTAAATGAATATATACCAATTTAAAAATATCTAAATTGACTTTTAAAAATTTTAACGATAATCAGGGGTAGGCTTATTAAGAGTTTTATTAGGAGTTTGTTATATTACAACAAACCTCTTATGGCGACACATAGTAGACAATATTGAGCACACCCTAATATTATTCTTATAATTAATTATATATTCATCATATTATAATAATAAATTAGAATATTTATATGTGTGTGCGCGCGCGCGCGTGTGCGCAACTAGAAAAGCATAAAAAAATTGAGCAAAATAAATACAGTAACAAGACATTGTGAAATCATACATTTATTATATTTATATGTAACAGTAATATAGTAATAGTATAGTTTAAAAATAAAAATCTTTTTCTTCCCTTCCCAACTTCTAAACTCACAAACAAGAAAAAATAAAATTAAAATCTCATTACTTCCATTCATTTCTAAAATTCACAAACATGACAAAAGAAAATCATATTCCCTTCCATCATTTTCCTTTCTATACTTTTTCTTCCCATTCCATCCCTCCAAACTCACAAATACAAGGTAAAGGCCGAGCCTAACAAGACCGATCTGACACATCTTTTATCAGTTTAGATGGGGCATGTGCTCTCACCTAATGTAAGAAAATTAATGTGCTCATACCAAAATAAAACAAATAGGTTATAATTAAGCAAATGAAGATTAATGTGCTCATACTAAAATAAAACAAATAGCTTAGAAACAAATTTCATGTTTAATTAATAACGAACAGGCTGTTATCAAAAATAATTATTTGATTATTAATTAGAGAATATTCAGTTGATCAACTTGACTTATGGACGGCTGAACTGACAGCGAAACAACAATAATTGTGCACTGTATAGCCCAGAGGTGTCCAAATTTGGACCACTTCGTTCATTGTATTTTAATTTGCTATTTTAAACGAGTCATGTCCAATTTTCGATTCTTGCCCACATTGTCTTTCTGTCTCATCTGAATATTCCATACATTATCTGGCAGTATAATTGTAACAACCCGATTCCATTACAAGTCTAAATTAAATACGGATATAAAAGAGTTGTATTTTGACTTGTCGAATTTGATTGAAAGTTAAACGAGTTTGAGTCGAATCAAACTTTTGAATGATTATCAATGTTATTTGAACTCGGTTCGTTTGTAAATGAGTCGACCACGAGTTCGAGTCAAGCTTAATTGAGCTCGAGTCGAGCCAAACTTTAGTCAAATTAAACCAAAGTTAAATGACTATTAGATTAATTATTTTTATATTTATATTCATAATATGTAAAAATAATTATTTTAATTAATTACATACTAACCAGCTTAAGCGAGCTCAAGTCGAGTTTAAACGAGCCGAGTTTTAATCGAACATAGTATTGTTCGAACTCAGCTTGTTTAACTAAACTAACACGATTTCTTGTTTAAGCTTGACTCAATTAATGAACTCGAGTTGAGTGGAGCTTAAAGGAACCAAGTCAAACTTTGTTCATGAACAACTGAGTTCATTTACAGCTCTAAGATAAAGACTCAATCCATTATCTTATGAGTATTGTTCACAATCATAGAATTAAAATATCTATCACTTTGATGATATCTTTAACAACCTAACTCACCACGTCTAGAAAGGTTTAATATGTTATATCAGAAGTATTAACTTATATATATTAGCTAGCTCATTACGGGCCAATCCAACAGTTCATGACTTGTTGGTATCCGTCGTAGTAGGCTTGAGGCATAATATATATGTACAAAACATAGTAAATATGAGACAAATCGAAGGAAAAGACTGACGCAAATCTTATTTTGTATGTAGTATGGATATGTATTTTGGCTTATAAATGAAGGGGTCGAAGAGATTATGTCAGATCATGTTTCTGAATACTCACATGTTAATGTAAGATTGGAGTATTACAATAGCTGAATCCTCATTCGAACATGTATGTTAGGTTAATATGTATATAAGACTTCAACTCTACTACTTAAAGTATTAATAACTTGTAAGGATTTATAGATTGATGCAGTATAAGGTATCAACTCAACTTTACTAATTAGAGTATCCGTAATTTATTTCAATTTTTAGGTGAGTCTGTGGCGCAGTAGCATAACTCAACTGGTGGTGATCTTGGTACGTGGATTGAGCTTTATTACAGAGTACTCCAATTTGAAACTGATTTTTAAAGATATTATTAGAGTGATGATCCTTTCGTGTTATGGTGGGTATGAAGCTCACATATTTTTCAAGCATTTATTCTGACAAAGACGTTGTAAATTTAAGCGGAGGAAATTCTGAAATCCCAATTACACATCCAAATATGTAGGTTACGTTGATATGTTTATAAGATATAAATTTTATTACCTAAAATACCGACAAGCTATGACATGGATTTAGGTAACTGATAATGAGATATGCCAACTATCGTCTTAACATATGCGTGTTTTGTACAGAAAAGTAAAACTTGGCCAATTTGAAAGCCTTTATAATTTTCACTTTTTTAAATTTGATCTCTATATTATCTTAATGTCAAATTATACGTTGTACTCGTTAAAAAGTTTTAGTTTAGGCATTTTTAGCTGTTTTGTGTTAAGACTAAAATTGTTTAAAATGAAAATTTTATATAGTGCAAATGAAAATTCTTGTTGGAGACGAAATATAATGATCAAACTAAAATGTGTTAAATATAATGCTTTTTTTTCTTTCTATTGTCATTAACCCGAGCGGAGCGAGAGCAAAGCAAACACTTGTGGTGGGTTGTCTTCCTGGTCCCATATAAGGATTAACGAATTCAAATATGATATTCTATTTCATGTCTCATAGTTTTTATTCAATTATAAAGTAATTAATCACATATAAATAAATAAGGATTAGATGGCAAAAATAAGAGTGAGACAACATATGAGACTTAATCTGACAATAGAATTGGACTCTGAATATGAATAAATAGATGTCTCAGCATTTATCGACCACACAAATAGTTTATGGCTCCATATATTTATTATTTTTGACAAAGCCCTGCTATTAGAACAGAGAATAATTCTTATTGATATATAGATTGAATTACAAAAATACTTGAGTCGAGATGATACCTCATTCAGTCCTAAATTGAAACTCGAAACAAAAAGATTTTTAAGGAATAGACAAAAATAAACGACTTGACAGTTCTTCAACACGAGTAACGAAAAAAGGCCGTTGTGATAATCTCACACTCAAATTTGAATAGATCTATCTTCACCGATCAACCCAAATCAAACCTCTTTAACAAAAAGATCATAAACCTGAAAAATATTTCCATAGAATGAGAAAATCCCTAATTAGGAGAAGAAGACTCCGCATATTAAAAAAAATAAAAAGAATTAAACTAGGAGAAATAAAAAGCCATAAAAAATAAAGAATAAAGAAATCTCAAAAAAAGGAGAAAATAAGAATAATCAAACTGAAGAATATAAAAATAAAAATAAATAAACAAATAAATAACTTGGGAGAACGTCTCTTTCGTTTATGGGTCTATATAATTCTTAGGAATATAACTCTTTAATTTGGCTCGAATCTTTCTCCCTCCTCCCTCCTCCCTCCTCCCTCCTCCCTCCTCCCAACATTTGATCCTGCACAGCAAGAAAATTTTCTCCCTACGGTAAGAATTTAATTGTTATTCATTTTTCATTATGATTATGCAACCAATAAAATTGATTCGTTCTGATAAATCATTAGTCCAATTTGACCTTCTAGTAAAAGGTTTGAAGGTTTTGTCAGAGCCAGGTTTTTTCTTGTTATTTTCAAACTGATGTTTTCGGAGAAAACATCCATCTTAAGAAATATAATTAGTCCCAAAGTTCATCCCCCCCCCCCCCCCGCCCCCCCAATCCCATTAAAATGTTCAAAAGTCAAATCTTACTGCATTTAGCTCAAGTTGAGTGATTTACGAAGAGCAAAAAGAAAAACTTTTTTCCATTTTCTCAATATCTGCAACTTATATGTTTTGAAAAATGCACATGCCCATAAACACTCCACATATAAGATTATAACATTTCTTCCCTTTGTTTTATAAAAAGAGTCTCATTTGCAAAATTCACAAATATAAATACTATATTTTTATTTTATGTTTACCTTTAAAAATAATATCTAGTAAAATTGATAAATATTAATAATATATTTTTAGTTCATGTTTATCCTTAAAAATAATACTACTTTCATTCTAAATTATATGATCATTATTGACTTTTGAAAATTTAACATGAGATATTTTTAAACTCAAAATTGAGATGATTTATGGAATAATAAACATTAAAATGAATATTATTTTTTATGTAGTTTACAATATTTATCATTATATTGACTAAAATTAAATAAAATAATATCAATTTTGAAAATATCTTAAGTTACTTCAAAAAATCGATAATGATCTTATATTTTCGAATTGAGGGAATGAGTAGTATCCATTGCAATAGTGGGAGCATCGTGTCATTTTATATTATAAAAAAAATTCTTTTGATGAATGAAAAGAATAGCAAATAAGACTCCTTAGTGGAACATAGCAAAATTCATAATCAGAATCACATTGATATATATATATATATATATATATATATATATATATATATATATATATATATATATATATATACACACACACACTCATAATTTACTCGAGAACATTTTCTTGACATGATTTTGAAGATGGGAAAGTCAAATGAAAATAAAGAAGACAACATTGTTGTAGAACGCAAGCATTCTCTCCACGAACACCCGCTCCGTCATGAAGAGGCCCAAGGGCCTTATAAGTGTAATGGTTGTAAGCAGCCCGGATTTACAGCATGTTTCAAGTGCCCAAAAGATATTTGTGACTTTTACCTTCACGAAGCCTGATGTGATAAAAATATGTAACTGCAAGTGCACAGTGTCAAATTGAAGAACTGGCAAGTACAGGTCGAACCCACAGAGACTAGATTAATTTTAATGTATCCTTAATATCTATTTTAGGCGAATTAGAAATAGAGATTGAGAATCAATTAATTATAATTAAACTAACTAATAATAAGGAAGCAATCTAGGAATCCGAATCCATTAAATAATAAACATAACAAGTAATTCAATCTCTTCTATTTTTATAACTTAATTATGATTTTGATCTCCCTTCCCTTTAATTTAGTAATTTTATAATTAACGTGGGCAAGCATAGACTATGAAAATTTAAGGATTAACTATAACCCATCAAAACTTCTTTGAGCAAGCATGGATTATGAAAAACTCATATTTAAACAATAATCTATCAAAACCTCTTAATTAATTTAAAATCACATAAGAACTATAAAACGAAGGTATTTCAATAACGAAACATGAAGGCGAAATCAATTAAACATAAAAGCATAACTAATAGAAGAGATATAAAATATTATCATGAATAATTATTTAATTTTCATCTTCATCCTAGATTAAAGAAATTAACTAGACATTAAAGAATAAATAAACTAACTAAGATAAAGAAAGAAATAGAAAATTAAAAATAAAATAAAAAAAATTCCCTTTAATTAACGATCCTCCAACAAACGTACAATGAAAAATAATTTAATTTACTCCTACTCCTAACCTAAACTGATACTTCTTTTCTCTCTAAAACAAGAGACCTATTTATAGGGAAAATAAATTTGTGCCCTAATTTACATTCATTGAACTTGGCCTCTTTTATTCCCTTTTTGATTTCAATCTCTATATGGTAATCTCTCAAGAGTCCCTTTTCCATGTAGGTTTCAACTTCCTAGTGGCAATCAACTTCTCAAAGATATCTTCTAGATTGACTTTCCTTTCTCTTGCTGGATTTGACTTGCACACCAAGATTGTTCCACCTCCTTCCTTTTCCTTGTAGAATTCTTCTTGGATATTTCCTTACATGAATAAGAGTATTAAATATTGCTTGATCACCAAGATTTTGACTTTATTGCAACAAAATATAAAATCCTACAAAATAAAATAAAACATATTAATTAAATAAACTAATATAATAAAAGGACAAAATTAGGGATAATAAAATGTATGAATTATGTGTTTATCAAATACCCCCATACCTAGCTTTTGCTCGTCCTCGAGTAAAATAAAAAGAAAATAAAATAAAAATAAAAACAAAAAGTATACTACCCCATTTTCGTAGGAAACACGATTGCACTTAGCATGTGCAACAAGCCTTTAAACCCCAAGGTTACCCCAAGTGGACGAGTTGTGTCTCGTGAGGGTTTGCAGTGAATATACCCACAAAATTCAAAATTCAAAACAAAATATTTTTAGGCTCAACAAATTACGAAATTGAAAAAAAAAAAAACTTCTAAGTATACATGGGCAATATACACAAGCAAAATCAAATTCAAAATCACACTTTCACCTTATCAAAAATACTCAATCTTCATTCTAGACACCATCTTTCATAAAATTAATTTCATATGATGCATGCATTGTGTATGTGATGTAACTCTTAGTAGGGATTATTACCATGAAAATCAAGCAAATTCATTTTTTTTTCTTTTTTCCTTTTTTTTTCATTTTTTTTCGTTTTTTTCTTTTTTTTTCCTTGACTTGTGCAATGTCTCATTTTCTTAGGCTTTTCAGAGTTACCCATGTAGCGAGCGTTGGACCAATGACTCCCAAACCAGTTGGCTTTAGGGCACTAGGTGTAGAGACACCCCTAAGGGCTTACTAACTCGAGTAACAAATGCCACAAAATTTGACTAGTCAAGCTGCTTTTATCCATCATACTTTTCAGCGTGAATATCGATGCTTCCTGAGGCTTGGATACCCAGTTATTTCGTTCAATGGACATTGAAGCAATTATTTATTTCTTTTCAACTTTTTTTCCAACTTTTTTTTGTTTCTTTTTTCTTCAAAATGTTTCCTTCTTTTTTTTTTCTTGAAATTGCTCAAATCATAGTTTATACCCCACAACTAAGAGTTAGTGCGAACGTGAAGTGCCAAAAATGCATAGGAACTTTATTTTACTCAAGATGGTCTTTCGAACTAAGATTTCATATCTCATCAAAGGTTCAAGAGTTCTAAATCTTTTAATCTTATTCATGAGTTCTGCTCCACAGATACTTATTAGAATTAATCCAACTCATAAAAAGTCAAACAAATTTTTTAATTTTTTTTTAAAACAAAACAAAAATCTTAAAATTTTTCCTAAAAAATAAATAAATAAAACAAAAGGAAAAAATAAAATAAAAAATATCTAATACTATAAATTTTTTAATCTTTCCTAAATTACTAAAAAAATAAAATAAATAAAATCTAATACTATAATACAAACAAACTCCCCCCATACCTAAATCATGCATTGTCCTCAATGTATGCAAATGAAAAATAGAGAACAAAGATGTGAAAGAATTGTACCTTGTATATGGGCAGTTGTTCTGCAAGAAAATGTGGTGAGAAGGAAAACAAATGTACATACCTACGAATTTCATATATCCTAAAACACATGTAATGATAAAAGAGTGATACAAATGAGTATGTGAGTGTAGTCTCCTCATGATTTTCCGGAGGTCTAGGAAATTGAAAATAATCATAATTTTCATCACAGTTTTGCTTAAAGTCAACCTCAGGAAAACATTTACTAATATGCTCAAAGTGTGGACGAATTGGCTCAAATGTAGGTTCCAATTTGGGTGACTTATGTGAAAGGGATCTCAACAACTCGTTGACCTTATCTAAATATTCAGATTCATTCCACTTTTGGTCAAGATGATTTAAGAAAAAATCAATTGGATCATCTTCAATCATGAGTCTATTTTCATTCATTTCTTGGGTCATGGACAACTCTTGGATCATGTTTAATTTCATGGGTTGGTCTACAAAATCACTCGGTTGTTTTCTAGGAATAAGTCTTTCAGGATATGGAACTTTAGGTTTATAGACTTTTTCAACCGATTCATTAAATGCGATATGATCAATTTTAGGTATAGACTCATAATTTTCAAACTCCTCAAATTGGCTTGACTCAAAGTGTATAGAATTAAATCCAAAATTTTCATTTTTCTCATCATTTCCACAGTCATCATGATTTTCAAAATTAACTTCAGAGTCACTAGAAAATTCATCCACCTCTTGTTCATTTATTATGGTGGCTAACCGACTGATTTGAATTTCTAGACGAGATATAGCTTGATTCGTGTTAAATTGATTTTCCATTAAAGCTTCCATAATTTTCTCTAAGGTATTTAATCTTTCCTCTTCTTCTTTTGAAAATTCTTGTAGATATTGAGGCTCTGGATTCGAATATGGATATGGATATGGATATAAACTTTGATAAGGATTTTCATAGGTTGAAAAAAATTGATTTACTTGGTGTGCATTAAAATTTTCATAAGGTTCTTGATTCCAAGAAAAATTATTATTCCAACTATAATAGGAGTCCATCTTTCCACAAATCACAAAACAAACAAACTAACCACGAAAGTCACACAAAAGAAAAAAAATAAAAATAAATAAATATCCTAATTCTACGGTTAACCTAAATAAAATCTAGACAGCTTCTAACTGTTCCAAGTTACACCTGAAGGTCCACAAAATTCAAAATTAATCAAGCCACTAGCCAGGTAAGTGTAAGAACGGTGGGAGTCTCTCCGTGGGTACGGTGACTAATTAAATAACCACACGTTCTTTAGACGTTTGCCTTTTAAACCACTTGCCTAGACACCAGTAGTTTGATTAATTAAAAATTCAGCTTCCTCTTGAAGTTTCTTGTCCTAATTGAGCTCGAGAGTCCTAGGGGCTAACGTCTACTTGATTTTATTAGGTCAAGGTTATGCAAAATGCAAGTTGGGTTGTTTGTGGGCCAAGGAAGGGTGATGAAATCCCCACCTTATCTTGTTATGGGTTGTGCCCTTAAGTTAAATTACAAATGAGAATGCACAAATAAAAAAAACCGCAAACAAAAAAATGTCCTAAAACTATGTGAATTATGAAGTGAGAGAAATTTGACGTACCTCAATTCTCCAGCAATCACCACAGTTTATATTTGAAAAAAAAATAAAAAAAAATAAAAAAAAACCTAAACAGGATGTGCTCTACGTGAGTGAATGCATGAATGCGGCAATTAGTTTTCTAATTAACAATAAAAATAAATAAAAAAAAATAAAACTAAGCTACTATTTTTTTTTGAGTTAAGATACCAAATACCAGGAATAGCGCAACAATAAAATCTTTATCTTTTCGCTCCTTCGATTCGCTTCAATAATCCTGGAAAGAAAAAAAATAAAATAAAAAAAATAAAAAAAATTAGAGTTGAAAAACTAATTCGAATAAATAAATATTAAGGAAAAAAAAATTAATTCTAATCCCCGGCAACGGCGCCAAAAACTTGATGTGATAAAAATATGTAACTGCAAGTGCACAGTGTCAAATTGAAGAACTGGCAAGTACAGGTCGAACCCACAGAGACTAGATTAATTTTAATGTATCCTTAATATCTATTTTAGGCGAATTAGAAATAGAGATTGAGAATCAATTAATTATAATTAAACTAACTAATAATAAGGAAGCAATCTAGGAATCCGAATCCATTAAATAATAAACATAACAAGTAATTCAATCTCTTCTATTTTTATAACTTAATTATGATTTTGATCTCCCTTCCCTTTAATTTAGTAATTTTATAATTAACGTGGGCAAGCATAGACTATGAAAATTTAAGGATTAACTATAACCCATCAAAACTTCTTTGAGCAAGCATGGATTATGAAAAACTCATATCTTAACAATAATCTATCAAAACCTCTTAATTAATTTAAAATCACATAAGAACTATAAAACGAAGGTATTTCAATAACGAAACATGAAGGCGAAATCAATTAAACATAAAAGCATAAATAATAGAAGAGATATAAAATATTATCATGAATAATTATTTAATTTCATCTTCATCCTAGATTAAAGAAATTAACTAGACATTAAAGAATAAATAAACTAACTAAGATAAAGAAGAAATAGAAAATTAAAAATAAAATAAGAAAACTCCCTTTAATTAACGATCCTCCAACAAACGTACAATGAAAAATAATTTA
The DNA here is from genome assembly GCA_034770075.1 of Aralia elata. Lineage (NCBI taxonomy): Eukaryota > Viridiplantae > Streptophyta > Magnoliopsida > Apiales > Araliaceae > Aralia > Aralia elata. The sequence continues at coordinate 102,326,312 of CM068384.1, read as the reverse complement.
ATTTACTCCTACTCCTAACCTAAACTGATACTTCTTTTCTCTCTAAAACAAGAGACCTATTTATAGGGAAAATAAATTTGTGCCCTAATTTACATTCATTGAACTTGGCCTCTTTTATTCCCTTTTTGATTTCAATCTCTATATGGTAATCTCTCAAGAGTCCCTTTTCCATGTAGGTTTCAACTTCCTAGTGGCAATCAACTTCTCAAAGATATCTTCTAGATTGACTTTCCTTTCTCTTGCTGGATTTGACTTGCACACCAAGATTGTTCCACCTCCTTCCTTTTCCTTGTAGAATTCTTCTTGGATATTTCCTTACATGAATAAGAGTATTAAATATTGCTTGATCACCAAGATTTTGACTTTATTGCAACAAAATATAAAATCCTACAAAATAAAATAAAACATATTAATTAAATAAACTAATATAATAAAAGGACAAAATTAGGGATAATAAAATGTATGAATTATGTGTTTATCAAAGCCTGCTTTCTAGCCGAACGTTTAAGCTACAAAATTCACAGATTTATGAAAGAATGTGAATTTTATTACCACGAAAACCTGCCACGCGGTGAAGATAAATACTGCGACGCGTGCGGGCTGGATATACTAGGGTTTAGGTATGAGTGCTCGACGCATGGTGAAAACCCGCATGATTTGCATCCAACTTGTGTTAACTTAAAAGATTCTGAGATGGATTGGGATGGTTTAAAGTTTGAACTTCGCGATAAAGTTGAATCAAAGTGCTTGCATTGTGACCAAAGGTACCCTGCGGAAGAATGCGTAGGATTTACCGGGTGGAAATGGGTATCCAAAGAGAGATACAATGGCCGGTTTCCCTTTTGTTTTTCACGCAGGAAAAATTGCTATCATGTGAAATGCATGAATGAGATAATGGCTCCCAAGGAAAAAAAGTTTGATGAATATGAAATGTACCACAAATGCAGTATTGAATAGTTAGTCCATTTGGTATATTGAGTATTTGTAAGAATTTATCCGGTGTTTCTTGAGTGATCATGCCTGGAATTCAAATTTGTTGTTCCATCACCAGTTGTCTTATTGTTGTCTCATCCTATGTATTGCACACCACTTAATAAATTATTTAAGGAAATTAATTTATGTCTTGACTAATTTCATGACTTCAGTATTAAATATTATATAAATTTGTTGTCATATTTAAAAATACTCTTTATTCAGTTACAAAGTAATTCAGTTACAAAAGTAACTGTAACAAAATAGATGAGTGTTAGGTGACATTAAGTTTCAACTGTAAGAGAAAACAAAATTCTCTGCATTAGACATCACTGTGCTTGAAGGAGGGTTATCAGTGGTCTGCTTTGACCAAATTTTTCGAGAGTAACACAATCAATACTTTTAATGTCCTCGAAAACTCGAATAATCTCATGATCAATTCTGTCTGCTGTAGTATCCCCATCTTTAGATTCTATGACGTCTTCAAAGCGCTCCTTAATAACTGGTGACTCAACAAGAATGTGAGATTCTTCAATTCTATTAGCTTGAATCTCAAGCCAAGTTTGTTTCGGAATAGTATCTTCTTCGATCTATAAAATTGGCCTTTCGTCAGCTATAACCTCTTCTTTGATGAATCCCTTCTTTGAATATTTAACAATTTTCGGGATATCAACAAGTATCTCAAACTCACAATTTTTTTAGGCATCTCAATAGATTTTTTGGATTCACCATCTCTCATTTGGCTAGATATTTTTTGATATTGTATTTGAAACCTTTTGCAAGGCTTTACTAACTTCATTCACTTACTTCTGGATATTAATGTATGGCTCAATTAAGAACTCATCATAATATCTCAAATATTTTTGCAACCAGTCTAACTAACGTAGAAGTAATGTATGCAAAGTAATGTGGAAAAATTCATGAACCAGCAAAGATTCCATCCTTGACCAAGAATAAATTTCACTCATCTCTACGCAATCTGGCATAGTTATATTAGACCACCATCTTATTGCATTCCCATCATGTTTTTGTGAATCAACCTTACTTTATCTTCTTCATGAATCCAATGATTAAAACAAATTTCAATGTCATATAACCAATGCAATGAACAAAATTTTTATGTCAGACTCAACAGGTCGAAGATAATAAATATCATCGTAGTTGAGTGCATGCAAAAAACTTACACTAATTAAGTTCCTTGTATCCATGAGATTAATCAAACCCACTCAAATATAAAAAATTTAGGACTAACTTGCCAAAAATTGAAAGAACCAGAGACTGTCCCGTTAGCTTATGAGACTGGAATTAAAAGAAACTACGTCCAACTTGAGGGAACGAAATTAAAATTTTCCAAATTCAATCATAACCCAGAATGAAGTCAAAAGTATACCTTTGGTATGTGAAACTGCCGAACACCCAAATTCAATGTCCAACGAAGAACAATAATAAGCAGGCACGTTTAATTTTTTCCTTTTGTTGCTTGGTGTCGATGCTTTGATGACTGGGCAAATTTATGGATTCCGATGGCGATGCTGTATTCTGGACGGATGGATGAACAATATACTTTTTTTTTCTTTTTTTAAGACAAACGAAAATTACGCTCAGCCGTAAAAACCATCAGAAGGTACACAATTTTCGGCACCACAGTTTAGTTTTCGCTCAAAAGTAGAAAAATCTTCGAGATAACACACGAGGTACAATTGGCCATGCCTTTAGGGATACAATTATCTTAGCTCTAATGTTAATTGACGCGGCGAAATATTATTAGATTGTAGCTTTCTAACACAAACATGATATAAAGGTTAACGTACCAACACAAACAGAATAAAAACCTTTGAATCCACAAGGAATATCATAAACTCTCAAAAAGAACAAAAGATAATCACAATTAATCAAAACGTTTTGTAAATAAACCCTAGAAAATGTATTTATAGTACTAAACTACTTTCCTACGACTATTTGAAAAAAAATAATAATTATAAAACCTAATGCTAAATAAAATTATCAAAACTAAAGCCCAAAACATAAGCGGAACAAATATAAATTAAATTACTGAATTTTCTTAAATAAAAAATAAAAAAATACAAAAATATATTAAATCTCCACCCATACTAAAATATATGGAAATCCTAATTTTCATTGTTATTTTTCACCGTATCACACTCCTCGCAAATCCAACCAATCGGACCATATTTTTATGTTGAGTTTGGGCAATCACATTTAACCTCAGTTTTGAATTCCTTGTCACCATCTTGAACCGTCCTATCTAACTTCTTAACTGCAATAATATTTGTAGAATACATCTGAATTACCTCTTTGTAAACTATGCTAAAAGCACCCCTTCCCAATTCTTCCTTGAACCCATTTGTGGCTTCTAAAAGCTCTTTATAGGTAAACCAGCGCAGATTGATTTTGACAATGGTACTACTTGATTTAAGTTTTATGGTTTTCTTACGGTAGATGCAGAAGAAGCCAAAGCAATATAAAATTGACAAATTCCGATCTGCCTAGAAGCACGGATTCCACAAGGATCACATTCTTCTCGTGTTGAATGGGATAATCCGTGGAAGTACTCCAGGAAGATCACCTTTTTCTAAATTTTAGTAAAACCTTCCTAAAATCACCTTTCCCGTATCATCAGAATTTTCAGTGAAATTCGGCTTGCAGCCGCAAAACTTATCATCTGCATCAAGCAATGAATAACCTTGTGGGCATTCACAAACTGGCATTCTAGAATTATCAAGTCTGCAAACACTGTTATACCCACAAGCCCCATGGCCATGCACAACCTATATATCCCACAATAGCAACACATATATTATCGGCTCCTGCCAGGCAAAAATCCAATTTGGCCTTTCGGCGACAAAAACTCTCTTGTAAAAATTTTGTTGGGAATTACAACGTCTCGCGATATAGAGAAATAAGAAATTGAGAATTTAAAACACAATCACACAATACAAGAATTATAGTGAAAACTCCAAAATCGGAGAAAAAACCACTTTCGTCCACTTTCGTTGCCAAATACAACCAGAAAAAATTTACTGTGTGAATAATATTACAATCACTCACACTCTCAGAAATTTCCTCACATCCACCTAAGAAAGATAATTCTTCCCAACAAAATTTTCCCACACAAAATTCTCCAACACTTGGATACCTCTTATCTCTCTACCTTGAATAGCTCACACATGGATTCCATCTCCCTCCTCATCCCTCATACTCTCAGATGGAGGAGTAACTTATTCCATAAGTTAGCATAATGGAGAATACAAATATATAGGCAAAAAACCTCCTACACATTTTCCACCATTCTCTACCTAACCCACTAACAATGCACATGCACTTCTTTTCCTTCTTTTTCAAGGAGCCAATGTCAAACAAAGTATACTACCTAAACAAGGTAGGCTACCAACTGTGGCTTTCCACTTGATTTTTCTCTTTTGCACATGTAAAAGCACATATGAATGACATTTCTCCTTTTTCCTCCACATGCACATGGAAACCACATCATTTCATTTTAACCAATATTTCAACAAACTCCACATTGGTTAAAATAAAATGATCACCATAGCTCTATTATCACTGTCTTTACCAACAATCATAATTCTCGGCATAGAGAATTATCTTACTCCACCATGAAGAGTACACCTCCACTCAGAATCAACCATTCTAAGATTTTTCATAACTTTTGTTATCACTGTCTTCACCAACATTCATAATTCTCAATATAGAGAATTATCGTACTCCACCATAAAGAATACACCTCTACTCAGAATCAACCATTCTAAGATTTCATGTTTACACATACACCACTCAGAATCAATCATTCTAAAATTTCATGTTGAACAAACTTGCTGAAAAATTATGGTGTTACTTTCACGTTGGCTTTCCCGGAAGTATATCAGCCATCGACATTGTGACAACACAAAAATTCATAAGATTTATTGATAAAATCTTGAATGATTAATTAAAGGTTAAAGAATAAAACTTAGATGGGAATTTGTAGATTTATTTAAAATTTTTAAGAAAAACCTATATGGTTTACTCTTTGAAAGAGAATAGAGAAAATATGGGTTATAAAATTTGTAACGCCCCCAAAATCAGGACTATTCTTAATCCCAACCTTCTGCGTTAAATACTATCTTAATTCAGCTTTACATCATACTTAGATAAAATAATAGCTGAAAATGCGGATAATTTAAAAAAACTTTGTATATCTTTCTCGTTTTCGTTCCTTAAATCGCAACCTTTACAATTATCTATTTATCTCCAAATCATATTCATTTTATGATTTCTTCCATCAGAGTAATTATGAGTAATTACAAACTCATATCTTAATATACATTCTTTCTCGTATAGTATTATCACTATATTGGTTTACTTCTCAAAATAACTATAATGCTATCTTTCAATCTCAAAACAAACGTTCTTAATTTATTGAATCTTTCAAACTTTGCATCATGTCAATTACACATCTCAAGAACTATCATCGTGATTCATTACAATAAAGAAAAGGTATTCCTTTGCACGTCATCTAATCCATATCGTCAGATGGAAAATAATATCGCATTGTATCTTTGACCTGCAAAAAGTTTATTTTTGCAAGATTGAGCTCGATAGCTCAGCAAATTTAATAGCTTTCATGCTTCACATAACACATAATTTCATGCTCAGTTCATATCTCATGATTATCATAATTCTAAACAATATAATTCATATGTTATCATATCCCACAACACATCAAGACTGAGTTCCAAAACTTAATCAATTTCAGTCATAAGTTGACTTTCACAATTCAACAAGCATAAAGTATAATTTAGCATATTTGTAAAAAATCTCATATAATATCAAGATCACATAACACAAAGGAACTGAAAAACTTGCCTTTACTTCGTGTTAATCGATATACGTTCATCAAATGTCCTTGATCCAATCACTATTCATCAGTTATTAACATCCGAACAATTTTCCCTTTTGCTGCAAGTCCTATATATTATAAGTTGGTTAAAACATGCTTACTAATCTCATTAAAGATCTCAGTCTCATTTGAGACTTAAAAGTACACGTAGATTAGTTTATAAATCTTTAATTTGTACAACGTTTTATAATCCTAAATTTCACATATTAATCCTTACATCTTTCATAGTCTTAAGTTCTTAAGATTTCACTATGCATTAGATTAGTAAACTAATCTTAAATTCATTTCCATAATGATTTCATCATCTTATATATATGTTAATTAATGTTATGCGTACACATACTTATGTTTTTACATACTTCATTCAAAACTAGAACATTAATAACTTAATATTTCCTATCTTTGGTTATTAACCAAGTTGGATTTAACATCCCAAAATGGTTTAATTTATAATTTAGAACTCATTTCGGTATTAATCCCAATCATTTGGACGCTCAAAGTCAAAATCGGAAATAAAAATCAAAACAACACGCGAACGCCGCAACACTCCAGCGCGGCTGCTGTCTGTCCGTGCCAGTTGCTGCATTGCAGAACAGTTAGCCATGCCAAGCAGCCCACTTCACGATTTTCTAACTTTTAAACCATACACTCAATTGACTTCAACTTTTAATATGTTATAAGGGTATTACATACTATTTTTTTTTTAAAATGTAACTCAACTAAAACAGATGTCCTAGACAGGTTCAACAAGACCTCAAAACTGCTCTGTCGCACAGATTTTCAACCGAACCAAAATTGATTCAATCTTCATAAACTTGTTTTTAAACTCACTTAAACTCACCAAATCAACTTGATTTATATCATATTAGATATACCTATGACACCATACTGACAACATTATCAAATTTTTAATTTTTAAACATCACAACCTCTTAGAAGCATTTTATCAAACATACTCTGTGCAAAACTTAAATTTTCAGAATTCATTGACATTGGAACATGTTTATCATCCATTTTTTTTATGTTCCATCCTTATACCTCTGAACCCTTCATGGTTCCATAATTCAATCCTCCCACAACCAATTTCAGTAATTAACTTAACTAATTCTATGAATTTAGAGAAGGAATAGTTTGTATACCTTTTTGATTGAAATATGATTCGATCCTTGCTTATGGGCTGAATTGAATGTTTTATTCAATTGTTATGCTCTGCACTTTATTACTCTCCCAGCTAGAACCTTTCTTGTCTTACTTGCCTTCATTTGGTATTCTTTGAAACGAAGAAGATGAGAGAGCAATTTCTTTGCTTCTTTCTTTGTGGAACGGATGGAGATATGATGAGTCAGGAGAGGGGTCGGTCTGTTCTTTGTTTTAACAAGCCTCTTCCTCATTTGTTTTTCTAACACCTCCAGTAAAGCTTAGTTTTCTATATTATTTAACAGCTATATGTCTAGTGCACTTTTAATAACCTTCGAAGCTTACACCTCATGCTATGCCAAGGTGACTCATCACATTAAAAAGAAACCAACACGACCAGACGATATATATATATATATATATATATATATATATATATATATATATATATATATATATATATATAGATAGATAGATAACTCTACATCATGTATAATGTTTTACATTATATCACCTTTCATGCTCAGCACTTATGTTTAATTCCTTATCCTACCATACGTAAAATATTTACATACATTATATTACATCATTTTATATTACATTTTATATGTAATTTAAATAAATCATCATTTGATAATTTATACATTTATAATTATGTATAAAAATCATTTCACTAATTATGGAATTAATCCATAATTAATTTAACACTTTTTATATAACGAATCAATTAATTGGAATAACTAATATTTATTCTATTAGTAACTCATAAAGATTGCACAATGTACTAAATTTTCTTTCTTCTTTCCATAAATTGTTTCAAAACAATTTATTTAACCTATACGTTTCATCTAAATAATATTATGCCACTATATGTTACATTTAGTAACACAATTCCCGTTATCAACTAATTAAAAGAAATACTTTCTTTATTCAATTAACAAATATATTAGTGCACTAATTTCCAAATAGTGAACTATTCATCTCATTCCAATTTTTATATTATATTCAGTTGGCATAATATATTAAGCCATTTTGTAAATATATTATATTTATATGTAATATAATACATTTAATTAATTCCCACTTTGGAGGCTAGTGAGGTGAACCCTGTTTAGGCACGGGTGTTTTCTTTTTGTTCAAGTGGGGCTTATCTTCTTCCTTTTGTTTCCCACTTAAAACTCATTTGCCTAACATTTGCTTCATATGCCGACCACTATAAAGATATTTAGTTAATTAATATTGCATGGGATTTTTATATAGAGTAGGGGTGCTTAATTTCTTATTCCAAGTGGGGTTGTCCACCAAGCTACTTTCAATTATTAACCCACATGTTGCAGACATGTGCTTCCTATTTGCTTCAATTATGGACGGAAATTATGACCTTTGTGATCCAGCGAGGCATCAAATACTCCCCTGATATTGATATTACGAAAATGAGGAGAGAAAATATGTCCAAATTATAGAGTTTTGTCTTTATCAAAGGTAGTATTTATATATACCTTAAACGATTTTATGCATAATATATATTATATATTATTTGAACATCAGCTGATATTTAATAATATCAATTTGATATAATATTATATATTAAACCAACACAACAATATATTACATTTATATGTACTATATTATTAAAATGAGTTTAATTAGCTCTCATAAAATGCATGCATACATTAATTCACTAATTTTAAATAACAAAACTAATTAACTCATATGAAATTTAATTCGTAATAATTTAAACGATTGCCACAAAAGGCATATTATTCAAATTATATTAATTTATAATATAATTTTATCTTATCATCAATTATATAAATTAATTAACCTTCTTGGCTTCCTTATTTCATTTCATAGTTAATTTAAATCATTAACTTTAATAGTTAAATTAACTATTAAATATTAAACTCATCTCAAAATCACATAAATATATATAACATATATATATTTATACATTAAAACCCAACACGTTTCATAATAAGAATTTTATTTATTAAATTCTTATTTTAATTGTATAAAAATATTTTTCAAAAAAATCCGGGTTGCCACAAAATTTCAAAACCCTAGAAATGAATTTATATGTACTTGAAAGGATATTATGGATAAGATATTACAATACCTATAAATTTGATGTGAACTAAATGGTGTAAGAAATTTTATAATGATACAAGTGGAAAATTTATTAAGAAAATAAATTTTCAAATGAAGGGATGCTATAAGGTTAAAGAAAAGGTGTATTGGTACATATATATACTTAGTGATGTGCTATATATATATATATATATATATATATATATATATATATTATAGCAAGAGGAGTGATGATGATAAATAGGTATATTTATTACGCATTAATAAATTGTTATGAAACAATTTATATTACGAAGCTAAATCATTAGTTTAGTATACGAAAATATTGTATACTTTAAATAAAGGATATTAAAATAAATTCTATCATTGAATTATTTTAATAAAGAAGGAATATTATTTTAATTGTAATATCTGATTTATTGAATAAATTTCCATTTGTAAGGAAATATGAATGAATATGTGTTATGTGAATTAAATAAGTTAATAAATTTATTTAATATAAGTGACAAAGAAATGAAAAGGAAAGCTATGTAAAATATTTATAAATATTATAAATATGACGAGTTAATAAACTTAAGTGTTATATTAATAGTTCAACTAATAAATAAATACTAGTGGACTAGTCCAATTGGTTAAATAACCAAGCCCACTCATTTAATTGATTATGGATTTGGGTAATTAATATGTAGACTTACTAACTTAGCCCAATTGGAATGTTTATCAAAAGATTTAATAAACTAGTAGCCCAAGTGATGGTCTAGTAATGCTAGAATACTAATATTCAAATTTGCATACTAGTAGATTGATTTAAGAGACTTATTTTTTAATATATCTCAGTTATTATTTATTTTAACTTAATTAAGGAAGAATTTAATTGAGTTACATAATAAATGGTTATTTAAATTCCAAATTTAGTGGAATAGAAATCCTAATTAAATAAGGGTTCTTTAACGTAATATACAACAATTAGTTAAAAATTACAATATTAGTGCACAAACAAAATAATTACAAAAAGAGTGCAATAAAGATAAATTAATTACACCATGTATCTTTAAAACCCTGAAAAAGAGGAGATATTGTTATCCGGTAGTTACCATTCTTTGCAAACCCAAACAAATCAATCAAACTAAATTATAAAGATCGTCGGCAACGCAATCTCGATGGGCTGCCCGACCCTTTTCATCTGTACTTGATTTCCAAAGTTGGCACACTCTTCCTCGTCGAATGATGCCAGAATCAATGGAGTCCAAACCGGACCGGGAGCAACTCCGTTCACACGGATGCCTTTGCCGACTAGCTGAAGTGAAAGTCCCCTAGTGAATGCTACTATGGCACCCTTAGTGGATGTGTAGTCCAACAATTTTGCATTTCCTTTGTATGCATTCACTGATGTTGTGTTGATTATGGAGCTCCCTTCCTTCATGTGCTTCAAGGCGTGTCTAAAAACCGATTCGCAACCAATAATTGGGCGGATGAGAGAAAGAGAAAATATATGTACATAACAACTGCATTGGTTAAATAAATACTAATTAATTGGTAACCCAATAAAATTGAATTGGTTACATTTGTATGAAGGTTTACCTACCAACGACATTATGAAAAAATAATCTATAATAAATTTTTTATAATTAATTGGTAACCCAATAAAACTGAATTGGTTACCTTTGTATTAAGGTTTGGCTACCAACTGCACTGAAAATAAATAATTCTATAATAGATTTTTTTATAATTAATTGGTAACTCAATAAAACTGAATTTGTTACCTTTGTATGAAGGTTTGGCTACCAAGTGCACTAAGAAAAAAAAATTATATAATAGATTTTTTATAATTAATTGGTAACCCAATAAAACTGAATTGGTTACCTTTGTATTAAGGTTTGACTACCAACTGCACTATGAAAAACAAATATATAATAAATTTTTTATAATTAATTCGTAACCCAATAAAAATGAATTGGTTACCTTTGTATGAAAGTTTGGCTACCAACTGCACTATGAAAAAAAACTATAATAGATTTTTTATAATTAATTGGTAACCCAATAAAACTGAATTGACTACCTTTGTATGAAGGTTTGGCTACCAACTGCACTATGAAAAAAAAATTTATAAAATTTTTTTTATAATTAATTGGTAACCCAATAAAAATGAATTGGTTACCTTTGTATGAAGGTTTGGCTACCAACTGCACTATAAAAAAAACTATAATAGATTTTTTATAAGTAATTGGTAACCCAATAAAACTGAATTGACTACTTTGGTATGAAGGTTTGGCTACCAACTGCATAATAAAAAAAATTATATAAAAATAGTTTTTTGTCATTTTAGACACCATCTGCACCATTTACAAAAACTAAATGGTTACCCACAAAAACTAATTGGTTACCCACAAAAACTAATTGGTTATCATATGAAAAAATGTGCAACCAACTAGGAACATGAGCCACATCGTTCTGGGACGACATCGTTTTGGGAAATGAGTTGGGATCATTCGAAGTAAAGGAAGAGAGGAAGGGCGACGCGTAAGTCGGATGTGTCGGGGTAAAGGGGTGGCGCGTGGGGGAATAAGATTGGGAGTGAAGGTGGAGGGGGGAATCGGAGGAGCAGCATTGATGGGAGCAGTAAAGAAGGGGAGTGCTCGGGATATGGAGGGAATTATTGGAGAAGAAAGGGGATAGAGGACAGAAACAGAGGGAGCAGTGAGAGAAGAGAGAGGAGTTGTGGAGAGAGAAAGTGATGGAAGGAATTGGTGGGGTTAGGTCTTCGCTTATCCCTATCTCTTCTAAAACCTATTAAATTAAAAGGATAAGAATGCACTAATTTTGTAAATAAAATATTGTATAAACACTAATTTTATAAATATTATATGTATGCACTTTTGTTGTAATTTTTTTATAAAAATATACTAATAAATGTAAGTATTCCATTAAATAATTAGGATAAGATAAAATATATGGGTTTGTCTATGTGATTTCACATGATCCAAATGAGTTAATTAAATGAGAGACCAAGATGTGGTCCTAATTAAATTAGGAAGTCCAAATAATAAATTAAATGACTTAGATTGTTAGCCATAAGTGGAGAGACTTTATTCGTCGTTTTATTAAATATATTAAGAAAATTAAATTGGGCTAAAATGAGTCCAATATAAAGGAGACAAGAGAGAAGGACGAAAGATAAAAGGGTAAGGAAATTAATATTTTCCTTATTCACTCTCATTTCTCATTCTCGGATGAAACCCAAAGAAAGGAAAAGGGAGAGAGAGAGAGAGAGAGAAATAAGACCGATCGAAGGAAGAGAGAGAGAGAGAAGAAGATTTCCGCCGTGGATGGAGGAAGAAGAAAGGAAGGTAGCCATGGAAGAAGATCCATGAAAGAGAAAGAAAGGAAATGAAATCCAAAGAGATATAAACCCAAAACTCTAGCTATTTTACTGTATTTTTAACTTAGATTTAGTGTTGGGTTATTGTTATTAGACTAGATAATGGTTGATCTTCATGATTTGTGAGGTTTCATGTTAAGATCTAGCAATTTTATGGGTGGTTAAGCTTGAATCAAATAAATAATTTCTTAAAACTCTAAAACCCCCATTTTCCTCTTTGATCCTTAGATCCGCTAAGTAAATTGTTATGTAAATATTTTTAGATTTAATATGTTGTAATATTATGAGTTAGGAGTTCATAGAACTTGAAATGATCTGATTTTGATGCGTATAACTTGAAGTAAGAAAAGCAAGTTATTTTTCTAAAGTTAAAAGAACTAGTGGACTGTTGTCCCTAATCAAAATAATTCGGGGTTATCTAGAGTTTCTAGAAAATTCTGAGCTTTTGGTATGCTATAGTACATTGAATAAGCTTTCCATAGACTCTAGAACGGACTAATTCCGACTTCGAAGCAAGGAGTTATGATATTTCAAAGGAAGCAAGGAGTTATGATATTTCAAAGGAGGCATGTCGAATCTGTCTATATCTGAAAAACGGATTTGGGTCAGTCGCCTTGCATGAGATTCCTGGACTGATGTGTTCAGAATTGGAAACATTTCAGTAGGACAAAGTTGTAGATACGGAAGTTAGCTTCGCAGCCGCTTGAATCACCCAAAAATTGTATAAAACGAAGAAGTTATGACTGTTTAAGCAAGCTGATGTGACAAACGAGAATTTTATAACTTAATTTGAATATTTATTGATTGAATAAATATTTTTCGATGATTTGATTGTTGAATTAATTGATTAATTGATGAAATTGTGGAAGATTAATTTAATTATATGTGTTATATTAATTAAATTAATGTGGAGAATTTTTATATTTAAAGTATGTGTTTAATTGAATTTATTTGATTAAATACATTATTTAAATAAGTATAATTTTATTTCTAATTAATTTAATTATTAATTAGAGATTTAATAATTTATCATATTTAATAAATGAGAATTTTATTTATGTGATTTAATGTAGTATTAGTTTATTTTATTTAATCGATTTAAATGAGATTATTTAGTTGATTAACGTGTGACATAAAACTATATAATAAATAAGTTATTAAAATAAACCAAATGGAGCCTATAAAGATTAGCCAAACAATGCCTTAATAGGGGTTGAAGTTAGTTAACCCACTATGAGATTAACTGACACCCATATTCATCAGTGGTTTGTATGCGTACTTTCATGCATTACTATTCATCAGTTTCCAAAAGTTCATACAGAGAGAAAAGAGAGAGATTTGTGAGGGATTAGAGAATTAAGAAGAAATACATTCAATTCTTGCATAGTTTAAAGCATCTAATTAAAGGTAATTCTTCTAATTTAAGTTTTAATTTATATTTTTGAAGTTCTTCCATAAATGTATGTTTTTGAGTTCTCTGTATTCTCTGTAAACTAAATTCCATGGCTTAATTTTTATAAATTGATGTTTGAAAGCATGTATATATGTGTTTTAGAGTAATTAAAATCCATGAAATCATGTTTTAATTGAAGTTCTGGAGTTACAGAGTAGTTAGTACGAACATGGGTTGCATGTATGAAATTAATACTTGTTTTGCCTGTTAATTGGTTAAATTGATGACTTATTTTGTTTATGCATGTATAAATGAAGGAAACAAGATTTAAACGGATTAATTTGGTAGTATAATGAACCTGTTATATGTGATTTCATGAAATTTGAAGAAACTCTGATAAAATGATAAAAACCTCAAATTTGATTCTTAGATTCATGGTTTATGTGATTTACGTTGTTAGAATCATGCTAGAAGGCTTGGGTAACGATTATATATGGATTATAGTGTCTGGATATGTTTAATTTGGCGTAAGAATAACAAGATTGGAAATTTTTGGCCTGTTTCTGCGTTCTTCGCGAACTGCAGAAACTGGAATTCGTGATTCTCGCCCCGGCGAGAATTTTGAACTGAGTTTCTCGCCCCAGCGGGAGCTCGTCCCGACGAGAATTTTGAACTGAGTTTCTCGCCCCGGCGGGAGCTCGCCCCGGCGGGAGCTCGCCCCGGCGAGAATTTTATGAAGAAATAGCTCGCCCCGGCGAGAGTTTGTGAATGATTTTCTCGCCCTGGCGGGAATTAAAAAAAAATAGTAAAAAGAATAGAGTAAAATTTTTATTTTTTCTTTGTGATCATGGTATGAAATCGTAGACATACCTAAGACTTGGGCTAATGTATAAAATGAATACTAAAATACTGTAATGGGTGGTAAGCATATACCCATTGATTGTCCGGTGTCAACTGAGATATTAAAATGGAAATTTTGATGAGAATGAATCATGAGGTGTTTATAATACTGTAACTAATTATTCTTATTGTTTTATAAACATAATGCATAGGTTGATTATATAAAGAACATGAATTTTATTTGTAATCTACGCACGAGGCAAGTTTACTACTCCTAATCTTTTTATTTCATTGAAAGCAAGTATCTTATCCTTACTTTTACGTTTAGACAAGTTTTCTACCTTGATCTATTATTTCGTTGAAAGCAAGCTACCTAATACTACCTTGATTTCAATTACGCAAGTTCCTAAATTTCATTATCTTAGAATGCAAGCTTCATAATGTTATTACTTCTTGAACAAGTTATTGTTCTTATTCCATTCAATTTCATGGATTCAATGAGACGTTTTAATTTCCTATTTGAAATGCTTCAGTTATATAGAACTTATTCAATTGTACCTTTTGTGAGATTTAGTTTTGATTCTCGAATTACACCTTTTGAACCTTGATTGACTAGCGAACCCTTATTGATTCGACTAGTCCATAGTTGATGAGCGTTCTAAATTCTAGAAACATTATTGAAGTAAATCCAAACCAAACTTCCTTTGGTGCGGACTCCGATGTCAAACTGAGATGAACAACCCTTATACAGGGGATTTTATTACGCGTTAGCGTTAAGATGTTGTGCACATACATGGTACAAAGGGCTGATCCCCCTGAGTACGAGAAGCAAGGTCCATATAGTCTTACGACTGTTAAAGGTATAAAGTAGAAATACTTGATAACCTGGGACATAGTTCGTGGTCTTAAGAACCTCAGACGTTCTTTTGAATCTTGTCTTATATTCTTGAACTCAAAAGCTGAATCTTCGATTATTTAATATCCGTTAATTATTTTTGTAAGATCCCGACTTTATGAAATAAAAGTTTATTATTTTTTTTATGATTACTTTTCTAAATAGTGAAGTGCTTAATTGTTATAAATGATAGTTAAGGGTGTTACATGCAAATTATCTGATAAACAGTATGTCGGGGAATATTTCTTTTGTCGGGGAATATTCTTTCTGTCTGGAAATATTATATTCGGTACCGTACGACGGCGCCGAAATGGCAATATTGTCAATGATAGTGGGCCCCACAACGGGTTAACTATCGGATATAGAAAGTGATAGAAATTGGCGGCAAAACTTTAACCGATAACTGTTGAAAAACCCGGTGATAAAAAGAACAGTAAGTAGCACACGGTGTCGCACAATGTTTTATATTATTGATACAATAATTGATAAAGTAACAATTGCACAATATCTTGATTCAATAATTGTTACAGTAGCATCTGCATAATATTTTTATTATTTGTCACGACACTGTAACTCATATTATTTGATAGGATATTTTAGCATTATTGACAATATCTAGAAATTCTTTCAAGGAAAGGGGTTATTTAATTGCGCGTCATTTTTATGGAAGGCCCCCTCTTTCGTGGGAATAATCTAGTTGTCAGTATTGCGAGTATATGTTATCTGTGATATTAATACATTTAACTCAATAATACAGAAAAAGGGATTTATTGTGATAATGGAGTTATTTTTTTTATAATGGTTTATCTTTTTGATAATGGAATTATCTTTTGATAATGGATTAATCTTTTTGAATAAATGGATGGATGATATAAATTGAAGAAAAAATGGATGGATGATATAAATTGAAGAAAAAAATGGATGGATGATATAAATTGAAGAAAAAAGAGATGGATGATATTAAAAGAATATGCCAAGGGTATAAGCGTAATAAACCAAGAAAAGTTGGGGAAAAGACCAAAATGCCCTCACCTTGATTTTCCTATAAATAAGGAGGGTTTGTTTAAGAAATTTTCACACCTTCATTGCCTATACTTCCTCTCTCTCTACATTTCTTGAGTTCTCTTAGTGTGCTAGGCTATTGTGAGTATTTGTGAGAATACTAGTATTGTCCAAAGTTAGTAAACTTCATAGAAAGCAACATCCAGGCTTTTGTTAACTAAGGTAGGGAATATCATTTCTTTCATACTCATATATAATATCATTTGCTTTCATGTTCGTAAGTGATATTATACTCATAAAGGTTGTTATTCATTACGTATTATTTTGTGGGGATAACCTGTCTGTGCGGTATGACGCATGCCTAGTGAATATCCTTTTGTATTCATTCCTTATTATTTTGTGGGGATAACCTGTATGTACGAGTGTCGTACCTGGTGAATAACCCTTTGTATTCATTCCTTATTAATCTGTGGGTATAACCTATCCGTGCGGATTGACGCATGCCAGTGAATAACCCTTTTTATTCATTACTTATTAATCTTTTGTGGAAATAACCTGTCTACGCGAATTATCGCATGACGGGTGAAAATCCATTTGCAGTTTCATATATTCTGTTATACTCATATAACGTATCATTTCTTTTGTACTCTTTAAGGGATATCTTTTTCTTTCACATTTCTCCATTTATGATAAGAAATCTTTGTTTGTTTCCAAAACCTTATTTTTAAATGGAGAAAATCCTTGAAAATTAGTAGAATATCCTTAATAGTTTGTGCTTCATCTAATATCTTTTCACTTGAATCTTTCTATTTCATTTTATACGTTATAGTTGAAGCATGAAATAATTTCTGGAATATCATTCTTGAATTTGACTCCACAATTTGGTCATCGTGCTGGAAATTTGGTCAATCTTTGATACTGATTAAATTATAGAGCTTTTCTTATCCTTAATCTCACTGTATGATTGTCATCATCCTCATCCTCATACTTAAATTGTGGTATTAGTTCTCTTTGGCCCGTAGAGCAACGATGAACTGGCGTGACATGATTTTGACCAAACTGTGTATTGGTATAATCATGACTTTTGGTGTTACAAACAAAGGTGTATGGTGAAAGTTCTCTTTGGCCCGTAGTGCAAAGATGAACTGGCGTTTGGCATGATCATGACCGGTGATGTTACAAATAAATATCTTTGGCACATAGTGCAAAGAGAGGCTGTTGAATAATAAATTGTTGATTTGGTTGTTCATAAACATGAATTATTGATTGGTGTTACTGGGATAAAATATTGGTGGTGATCCTTTAACTTATAGAAGATGGTAGATATTATAATCTACTTGACTCTACTAATGGATTGTTCGTTCCGCTGCAGTTGTTGTTGTTGAACAAATATAATATCTTTAAATCTCTGATTTATTATTGTTGAAGACTAAAGAAAATTTTTATTCTTCATTATCTTAGTCATGATATTTTCTTACTGGGCTATTTGAGCTCACCCTTTTCAGTTTTGTCCCATTGTTCTTCTCAGGAAAGGAAAATGTAGCTGGGACTAGCCGGGGAGGGGAGTAATGGTCCGAGTTATTGGTTGTCCTCATTAAGTTATAGCATAGTTTAATAATAATTGTACTCGAGACTTAAAACGTGTGTTGCCGTCTTTTTACGGCATTGTAATAATTTGGGTTTGGATACTGTGGTACCATACGGTACGATATTTGTTTGAAAAGTCACAGTATATGTGTGGTCGTATTTTGCACGACAAATATTAGTTGTATATGGGAAAATTCGTATTTGTATTTTTGTAGAATGTTATTCGCGACTCAAAATGGGTTGTGTGGACCTATTTTGGGGGCGTCACAATTTCGCATGTTAGTATTACTGTTGTTGTTATACTTGCTGGACAATCATTGCTCACCCTTGCATAATAACATTGCAGCTAAAGTTGAAAGAACTGATGAGCCGTCCACTAGTAAGGGCAAAGGAAAAGCAAACAAGTGATGAAGACTTGTTTTATTTGATTAAATGAAGTTTATGTAATAGACTTCATTTATGTTTCCACATTGATGTTTATTTAAGGTTAGATGACCTGGGATTTATTTACTAATGATGTTGTAACCTTTTAATGGGAGATTTCTATTTTATTTAAAAGTTTTCATTTATATTTGCATGGGTAGTTAGATATGATGTGATGTATTTGGATAGGGAACACCAAATCTTGGGGAAATGAAGTTCTCGGATTTGGGGGTGTCACAGCTAGGGTATGTCAGTCAGTTTTCTCGCGAGACAGTTTTAATTTAGTCATTCCTTGAGGTGTGCAGCCTCGTGTGTTTGGAATTTGAAGATCATGTAAACACGAAAGTTGTAGATCTCGAAGTTTTATAGTTAGACTCACGAAATTGAGTCATTTTATGGAGCAAAACATTTTTAAAACAAATTATTTAGTAAAACTGTCGAGAAAATGAGGTTATGAAAAATGGACAATTCCCGTTGTCCTATCACCACCGTGCATTGTTTGGACCCTTTACCAAAGGAAATAAATTCAGGCCTTTTGTCACTGAAAATATAGGGAGTTATGTAGCTCCTGTACAAAGATGGTCGAATTTCGAGTTGTATCGATCGAGTTATGGCCAAAACAAAAACTAAGAGTTTTCCGACGAAAACAGCTATAACTGGAGTTCTATAACTCCGATGGCCACAAAATTTTAATTGGAACCTCATGTTAATGTGTATAAGATTCTATCAAAAATTTGGAGTCATCGGAGTTGTGCAAGATAGTAATCATTTTTTTTAGTTTTGAAAGTTAAAACGGACGTTTGAAAAAATGTTAAAGGAAATTGAAAAACTTCATAAGGAAGGTATTTTTAAGTATGGAATATATGTACATATGTGTGGCAAAACTTGAAGAAAATAAAGATTGATTATTAAAAGAGGTTAAGTCATTTTAAGAATGCAGCTCCCAATCCGGTTTGCTGTATTCATATTTGGTTTAATGTTTTAGCATTCGATTTGTTGTAGTATTATTTGGTTTGATGAATTGAAAATTTGATATATTAAATAGGAATTACAGTTTGAATCTAGCATTGCTGGATTGTGGTATTCAACTTACTGAATTAATGATCCAGCTTACTGAATAGGTGTATTCGGTTTGCTGAATTAGTGAATCCAGCTTGTTGGATTGTAGGATAGTTTGAATCCAGGTTGCTGGATTGGTATGTTTGGATAATCCAACTTGCTGGATTAGGTATTCAGGCTTAATGGATTATAAAGAAGAATTTATAAAATGAGAGACTTAGTGTTAAGTCAAAAGGTTTATGATAAAGTAGTAGTACAGTCGTGTTCTTTAATAGTTGATGCGTAGTAGTTGGGCTAAACGATTCTTTCAGGGAGCGGAGGTATATACGAACTAGCAACCGATCTAACTCATTGTGAAAACAGTGTAGACGAGGTGGAAACTAGTTTGTTGGTTGTTTGTGGGAAACCACTCGGCATACTATATTGAACACTGTTAAAGACTCGATGTGTGCTAGTTTTAGAATTATAAATGTGTATGGTGCTAAGATGTTATCTAATATTTGATTATGTGGTTAAATGTTAGATAATTTACTAATAAAGAAATGATATTATAAGGTGATATATGTGATGCTAATTGAAAGATCAATCTTATAACTGATAGGTCTTTCATAAGAGATTTAGTTAGATTGCATAGCAGTAATCGACGATACAGGCAAGTTCCATCTTACTCAACTTTTATATTAAGCAAGTTCCCTAACTCGAACTCGAGTTATTATCTTTCGAGTATGTTAGTGGATAATTATTGTTGATTATTCCACATCTATGATTATTGATTCGCACTTAGTGCATGTTGCATATGTTCATCAGGGATGAAAGGCTGACCACCTTCATTACCTTAAGGTTTAGGTAAATTGGTTCATGGTCATTATTGACACCGTGTATTATTAAATTCAATCATTCAAAATTTTGACTTATGCTCTTTCGCAATTATTATGTTGTTGAAAAAAATTCTAAAGCTTATTCATTATTTCAATCACAATATATCTTTCTTGTATTTAAACTTGCTGGGCAAAATAGTTGCTCACCCTTGCTATATCATGATAACAAATTTCAGATTTAAGGTGAATATTCGAGGAAGGATAGAGACAGAAGCAAAGAACAAGATTATAGTGTTATGCATGATAACCAAATTAGTTATTTGATGTAAGTTAATTGTGTAAACCTTTTTATGAATCTAAAGGTAAATATGTATTAAAATAAATGTTAGAGACCTTGGAATATTTAGCAGAGTTTATTGTATAAACAATTTATGTTTATATCTTCCGCAGTAGTTGTAAATATGATGTATCGTGACGCACCAGGTCCGAGGTTCAAGGGACCCGGGTTTTGGGGCACCACAGACATCACAATACACCTTGCATCAATGCCAACCAATGCCCGCGTGTAAAAAACCCGCTAGTGATAACACATCCTCTTTCATGGCAACTTTGGATACTAGCGGCATGCCATGAGGATCCGTTCATACTGAACGCCTTGCGTAACTTAGATTGAATCATCACATCTTTGACTTGACTTTTCCACAAGCCAAAAATTAATTCTCCTATCGAATTTCTCTATATCGATTTTCATGCCACAAATTTTTCTTTAAACGGATCGTACCCGTTGGAGACACCAACGGCGTGAACCAAAAGCTTTGATTTGTTGGGAATTGTAACGTCTCACGATATAGAGAAATAAGAAATTGAGAATTTAGAATACAATCACACAATACAAGAATTATAGTGGAAACTCCAAAGCCGGAGAAAAAACCACTTTCATTGCCAAAGACAATCAGAGAAAATTTACTATGTGAATAATATTACAATCACTCACACTCTCAAAAATTTTCTCACATCCACCTAAGAAAGATAATTCTTTCCTAACAAAATTTTCCTACACAAAATTTTCTAGCACTTGGATACCTCTTATCTCTCTACCTTAGATAGCTCACAGAAGGATTCTATCTCCCTCCTTATCCCTCATCCTCTCAGATGGTGGAGTAACTTATTCCATAAGTTAGCATAATGGAGGATACAAATATATAGGCAAAAAACCTCCTACACGTTTTCCACCATTCTCTACCTAACCCACTAACAATGCACATGCACTTCTTTTCCTTCTTTTCCAAGGAGCTAATGTCAAACAAAGTATACTACCTAAACAAGGTAGGCTACCAACCGTGGCTTTCCACTTGATTTTTCTCTTTTGCACATGTGAAAGCACATGTGAAAGACATTTCTCCTTTTTCCTCCACACGCACATAGAAACCACATCATTTCATTTTAACCAATATTCCAACAAACTCCACCTTGGGTAAAATTAAATGATCATCATAGCTCTGCTATCACTGTCTTTACCAACAGTCATAATTCTCCGCATAGAGAATTATCATACTCCATCAGGAAGAGTACACCTCCACTCAGAATCAACCATTCTAAGATTTTTCATAACTTATGTTATCACTGTCTTCACCAATAGTCATAATTCTCAATATAGAGAATTATCATACTCCACCATAAAGAGTATACCTCCACTCAGAATCAACCATTCTAAGATTTCATGTTTACACATACACCACTCAGAATCAACCATTCTAAGATTTCATGTCGAACAAACTTGCTAAAAAATTATGGTGCTACTTTCACGTTGGCTTTCCCGAAAGTACATGAGCCATCGACATCACCACACACCTTGCATCAATGTCAACCAATGCCCGCGTGCAAAAAACCAGCTAGTGATAACACATGCTCTTTCATGGCAACTTTGGATACTAGCGGCATGCCATGAGGATCCGTTCATACTGAACGCCTTGTGTAACTTAGATTGAATCATCACATCTTTGACTTGACTTTGCCACAAGCCAAAAAATAATTCTCCCATCGAATTTCTCTATATCGATTTTCATGCCAGACATTTTTCTTTAAACGGATCGTACCCGTTGGAGACACCAACGGCGTGAACCAAAAGCTTTGATTTGTTGGGAATTATAACGTCTCACGATATAGAGAAATAAGAAATTGAGAATTTAGAATACAATCACACAATACAAGAATTATAGTGGAAACTCCAAAGCCGGAGAAAAAACCACTTTCATTGCCAAAGACAACCAGAGAAAATTTACTATGTGAATAATATTACAATCACTCACACTCTCAAAAATTTTCTCACATCCACCTAAGAAAGATAATTCTTTCCTAACAAAATTTTCCTACACAAAATTTTCTAGCACTTGGATACCTCTTATCTCTCTACCTTGGATAGCTCACAGAAGGATTCTATCTCCCTCCTTATCCCTCATCCTCTCAGATGGTGGAGTAACTTATTCCATAAGTTAGCATAATGGAGGATACAAATATATAGGTAAAAAACCTCCTACACGTTTTCCACCATTCTCTACCTAACCCACTAACAATGCACTTCTTTTCCTTCTTTTCTAAGGAGCTAATGTCAAACAAAGTATACTACCTAAACAAGGTAGGCTACCAACCGTGGCTTTCCACTTGATTTTTCTCTTTTGCACATGTGGAAGACATTTCTCCTTTTTCCTCCACATGCACATGGAAACCACATCATTTCATGTTAACCAATATTCCAACAAATTTCAAGTACAAGTGCAAGTGTTTATTGCAAAACTGGCAACTACTTATCAAACCATGTTAATTTTAGAGTAAATTGCAAATAACTACATGTGATTGATTCAAAATTACTTGTAGCTATCTATAGTTTAAAAGTGAACTTTTTGTTGATTTATATCTTTTATGATTTTAATAATGACAATATTATTGGGTTTATATTCAGTAAATATACTTGTGTTTGGTCTCTTTGAAATGAACTTATTTAAATTGCATGGACTAGTCTTGTATGGTATAAGTTATTTTCTTTATTGGCCCAAGAATGGAATTATAGTCTATTAGTATCTTCCTACTAAATTTGGGATTGCATGTTGCCTACAGATTTTATATTCAAGTTATTATTGGAAAAATCTTTAATATATTATAAAATAAAAATATGCAATTTGATTAGGAGTCTATTAAGGAAACCATCTTGACTAGCATATATGTTTGAGGATTTTATTCAGTCTATTTCTCTCCTTGAAATCAGCTATTGAGTTTGATTTGATTTCTTTATTTTTATAGTTGTTGTGGATATTATATCCGTTGGATATTATACTGCTAGAATCATGTGATGGTCTCTTCAATATATATTATACTCCTCGGCTAATGAGGGCAACAGACTTTAAATTCATATTATTATCATTTTTGGAAAGATATCACGTATATATCATGTCCTGGTTATATGCAATCATAAGGAGTCTTAAAAGGTAACGACTATGAATTGGAAAGGAGTCAGGTAACGACTCTTTTTATTGGAATGAAACAAACTTTATCCAATATACTTCCTTGTTCCTATATTTTAGCTTTTTCAGTTCCTTGGGAATCATATTTGTATATAGCTGATATTTTTATATATCCGTTGAAATTAATTAGTTGTTGATATCATGGGATTAATTGTTTGCTAATATCATGGGATTTTATTTGCTAACAATTTTATAGTTGTTGCTTACTATTCTATATAACATCCTTCATGGCAAAAAGGAGAAAAGAGAAGAAGCTATCTCACACTACTATTCAGTGAAGAATCCTATTGAGAGCTTTTATTGTTTATTTCCACCTATTCATTATATTGGTTTTAATTCCTTGTGGCTGGAAATAAGAGTCTACTGTAATAATATTTTCTTGTATTTAAAGTCTGAATTAAAGCTTTGTTTGGCTTGGTTAATCCATTAGTTGATATGATCTGTTCTTATAGAGCTTTCAAGGTTGTAGTGGTGCAAATGTCTCAGTGGTAAGAAAGGTTGCAGAGGTGCAAAGGGGCAGTGGTGTCCATCATTGGAAAGCTTACTTTGAACAGGGAAGTTTTTGTATTGTGTATTGAAAAGTTTATTTAATAAAAAGAGTCTTTAATACCAATTGGTATTGAACGTGGATTAGGTCATTAGTTAGAGGTTAAGGGCTGAACCATGTAAAAAATCTTGGTGTGATTTATCTTTATTATCCTGCTTAGTCTGCTCGTTTATATTCTGCACTTTCTGTTCGTCTTTGAGAAATATACTAATCCAAACAGGGTAACCTGTCTGATTGTATCTAAAATTAACCTAAAGCAGATAGCCTTACCTGTCTGATTTATATCTATTGCAGAAAATTTAAAATTTGACATTATTGTTCACTTCAGTTTAGACACCTATTCACCCCCCCTAGGTGTGTACATACACGAAATTACACTTTTAACCACACGCAGTTTCATAAACATAGCAAACTAACTCAAATCCATCCAAATTAACTGAGAGTGTATTCCACTAGCCTAAAAGCAAGTGAGTTTAGTTTCAATATCTATATCTTCTTTAAAATATCATTTTTGTACCCAAATTATCCAATATAAAACCTTTGATTGAATTCTTTTGGTTCCCAATCCACTAATTAAAAAAATCACACCAAAATATTTTGAATTTTTTTTCTCTCCAAGGTAAATGCTATTTAATTCTACTTACCCCATCCGTTCCAAAATTAATAATATTATTGATTTTTAAGGTCAAACTAAGACATTTTCAAATTAAAATTGAATTCTTTCAATTGATATAACGATGAAATTTCTAAACTATTTAACAAGTACTATTCATTGTAAAATTTATTTTTTTAATAATTTTAAATGAACCATCTCAATTTTGAGTGGAAAATGTCTTAAATTGACTTTCAAAAGTCAATAATTATCATATAATTCGGAACGGAGGTAGTATTATTTTTTATTTGTGTTGTTAACTTATTAAACAAAAATTTAGATTATTTTTTTAAAGATCATCATGTCTTCATTAAACATAGGTCCTGAAGGAAATAGAGGAGATTTGTTAACTTGGCTTATCTATGTAATTAAGTTGCCTATATTCTTATTCAAACAAGCTCACCAATTTCCCATGCGAAGCACGAGCAACATAGATAATGGTTTATTATGATACTTGAATAATGGTGTATTATGATAATTAATTGAATGTGAAATGAATATTTATTTAAAATTTTGAGAAGATAATGGTAGTTATTAAATTATTAAATATTTATTTAATTAATAAATTCTTAAATTATATATCATAGGTTTTTTCAATCTGTTATTAAGCTAAATATTTTGAATAGAATATAATTTTTTTAGTTATGATTACGAGAAAGTAAATACTTTAATTTTATTTAAATTAGATGCATTCGTTGAAATTCTAATCCAAATAGAATTATGAAACTTTAGGTAGTTAGTAATGAATTCACTACAATTTTTAAACTAATTTACAGCTATTACTAAAATTTAGATTTATTATTAATACAATTAATCATGTGCTTTAACAAATATTTAAGTTTTTTAAATTTAATTTATTTAGAATATTAATTTAATAATAAAATTCACGACTAATACTAATATAATCAAATCACATGATTTATTAAGAGATTTTTTAATATCTTAATAAAATTTTAATAATCAAATTATCCTGCATAAAAGTTGTTAAAATATATTATCTTATACAAAATTGTGATAGAAAAAACTTATAATAAAATTGGTAGATATAAAAATTAAAATTCTTTTAAAAGATCATTTTCCCGTAAGAGATATAAAAACAAAAGACACTTTCCCTTTTCCTAACTTTTGTTTGTTTTTTTTTTTTGAATTCTTTACAAATTTAGAAATTATTTAATTGTTTCCAATTTAGATAGTACTTATACTAATTTGAATCTGAAAGAAAAATTTGAACCAAAAAATTGTGAAACCAAGTTTGTTCTTTTAATTATATTATAGATATATACTACCTCTCTAAGCAATAGCCGCCCATGAATGCCCTATATCATTTCTAAGTTGTTTATATCTAATTAGAACTGTTTTAATATCTATACATATACATACACACACACATACACACAAACACAAATATATATATATATATATATATATATATATATATATATATATATACACACAGTAAGGATCAGGGGCATACCCCCTGATTTAACATACTTAACATACCCAATTAAAAAACTCCCACTTTCTTTCTTCTTCTCTCTTTTTTCACATGTCAGCAACTTTTTTTCTTCTCTCTCCACTTTCTTTCTTCTCTCTCCTCAACCCCCACTTTCTTTTTTCTTCTCTCTTCTTTCACATGTCAGCCAAAAAAAACCCAATTTTATTTCTTTTCTCTCCTTAACTCCCACTTTCTTTCTTCCCTCTCCTCACATGCAAGCCAAAACAAAATTCCCCACTTTCTTTCTTCTCTCTCCTCACATGCATGACTCCCCACTCTCTTCCACTCTCTTTCTTCTCTAACCTCACTTGTCGGTCAAAACAACTTAGCTCAAAAAATTCAGAGGAATCACTATCAAAGGGGTTCAGAAATTAAACGCCCAGATCTGGGTGTCTTGACTTCGATTTGGTGCAAATTCGTTTAATCTTGGCTTTGGTTTGGTTTTCGCTCTACAACAACAAAGAACACTTTTTTCCGGAGAAATATTTCTCTAATTTTTCTATTGTGATACCACAATTTTTGGTGTTCCTATACACAAATGCTTTAATTAATTGATGTGCTTGCTATAGTTTTTAATTTCTGTTGCATCAATGGTTCTTTAGTTTTTCAAGTTCTCTCTCACGGGCTTTCACAAATTTGGGAATCAACAATTAAATTCTTCCTTTTTACTTAATATTAGATTATTTAATGGGTAATTGTACAAAATCATGCCTAGGGATGTGGTGAATTAGGTATCAAATCTATTTGAATTATTTTTATTTATACGAATTTCATAAGAATTGGACCTGCAAATTAATCATTTACTTTCTTTTATGATGTCGTCTAGACCTACTGCGCTGTTAGAATTTATCAGGCCTGAGAATTTGGTTGATTAAACTAACTCCATTATGCTAAAATGTTGAAGAGTTGTTGGCCTGCATGGAATTGGAACTAAAATACTATTAATTGTTTTCATTTGTATTTGTGCAAAATTGGGTTATTACTGTGTCAATTTCATGTTTTGACCATGCTCTAATGTAAACCCTCAATAATTGTTCTGTATTAAATTGGTTATGCATACATACCTTATTTTCAGGTTTGTTAAAAATGGTTGACATGGACTATGAAATAGGGAGTTGCGGGGATAATGCAGAAATGAATTTAGACTACGTATACAATTTAGAAATAGAAATGGAGGGGGATGACTTGAGTGCGGAGGGGTTGGATGTGAACAGTGTTAAACGTTTTGTCTACTATCCTCAAGTAGCCGATGAGTTTACGCCTAAGCTAGGTCAAGAATTTCAAATATTAGACGATGTTCACACTTTTTACAATACATATGCAATGCATGCTGGTTTTAGTGTGCGAAAGTATAATGAGAAAAAAAGGGTGGGAAGCGGCGAGATTTGTAGGAAGGAGTAAGTGTGTTATAAGCAAGGAAAGGGAAAACTATTTGCCGATGTGGATGCAAAAAGAAAACGTGATTCTACAAAAGAAGGTTGTAGTCCAAGAATTGTAGTGGTAAAAAGAAATGACTTGTACATAGTTACTATAATTGAGGAGGGTCATTGTCACCCATTGTCAACCCCACATAAGAGACATCTTTTACGATCGCACCGTAATGTGTCAACTGCCCAAAAATCTTTGAGTCAACAACTTGGCATGGTGAATATACCACAATGTCAACAATACAAATTTCTTGTAGTGCAGGCGGGAAGGTTTGAAAATATTGGTTGCACGCAACGAGATTTGTATAACTTTGAAAGAGACAAACGTATTGACTTGAAGAGACGTGATGGAGATATGTTAAATGAGTACTTAAAGTTAGAACAACAAATGAATCCTTCATTCAGTTTTACAATTGACACAGACAATGAAAAAAGGATTACTCGTTGTTTTTGGGCCGATGCAACTTCTAGACGGGCTTATAAATTTTACGGTGATGTTGTCATTTTTGATACCACATACAATACCAACGAGCAGAGAGTTCTCATGAATGTTTTAAAAAATTTGTTTCTAAAAGAAATTCTTTAACATATTTTATGATTCAATTTGGTCGGGGCCTTCAACATCAACGACATGTAGAGTTAGGCTCGGACAATAAAGATTTAATTGAGAAGCCAAAAATAAAAATTGGTCATGACTTCTTAATTCAAATGGTTTACATTTATACACACTCTATGTATTACAAATTTGAAGATGAGTTGTGTGAGAGCTTGAATTATAAGTTTGAACTTATGAAGGACGATGATAACTACTTTGTGTATAAGATTTACCGAAGGAATGTCAACAATTTTATTGTAAGAGAAATTTATTATGACAAATCTTTGGATTATGCAACATGCACTTGCAAAAAGTTTAAGAGTTTGGGAATCCTATGCCGGCACGTGATAGCTTACTTGCATAAGTATCATGATCTTGACAAATTGCCTACAAAATATATTTTGAAGAGGTGGACAAAAACAGCAAAAGCAAGTGGTGTAATTGATGATAATGGAGTAGCGATAAAAGATGACAAGTCATACTTACTCTTGCAGACTCAATTGATTCAACATTCTTTAGATTTGATTGATAAGGCTCTCACCAATGAAGAAGCGACAACTATTTTAAAAGAATGTTTATGTAATGTGGATGAAAAGATCAATCAAATTATTGGGAATATTGATTCCGAAAGAAACAATGAAATAGAGTGTGGTGGAATGAGTGTATCCAAGTCAGTTAACATTGTAACGACCCCAAATCCGGGTCACCTTGACCCCGGGTTCGGTTCGTCACGATACTACATAAACAATACAATTCTTACAACATAAATGTAATCTCTATAATATTACAATACATCTTAATCTACTCCCAGGTTTTCTAACCTTTAATCGTACACATCATTCTAAATCAGAGTATACAACACATCAGCTTGTAAATAATAGTACGATATTAAAATAATATAATATCGCAACATAGACTTCACTTTCTTGTTTAAATGCCTTTCCTGCAGTCATTTTCTTCTGACCATCCAGGTCCTTTTTCGCTAGCTGCAAAAATCTGTTTATGGCGTGGGTGAGCAACAATGTTGCCCGCAAGTTTAACAGTTACACATAACACATAAATCATGTATCATGCATGTTTCACAATATTTTCATGTATGACAATTATACATGTAAGCATATTAACACGTAAATCACATATCATCGTGTTTTATATTGCAAAGTATAAAGTTCAAATTGAACGGTTCATAGCACATTATGTTATAATATAACATCGCAATAACATATAATAACATTTTACACATAAGAGCAAGTTCTGAAAAACTTGCCTCAGTCCGTAGATCATCGCGTATATTATTCGCATCGAATATTTTGTTTTCTTCCTTCGATTGACAACCTAATTTAATGAAATAATATTCATCAATTAAGCACGTTAAATATTATGCTTAAATATTATTAATATAACCATAATACTCCTTATTTGTATATTAATATTATAATTATATAATATTAATACAGTTAAAATAATCATCACTAACATATTAATATTATAATTAAATAATATTAATATACTTAAAATAATCCTCACTTATATATTAATATTATAATTAAATAATATTAATATACTTAAAATGATCCTCACTTATATATTAATATTATAATTAAATAATATTCATATACTTAAAATAATCCTCACTTATATATTAATATTATAATTAAATAATATTAATATACTTAAAATATTCTTCAATTATATATTACTCCAAGCACTTAATACCATTACTTGGATACTTTTAAGTCTCAGTGTTTAGATATACAATTTCTCCTAGGCATTTTATCGAGCATGTTGTATGCATTCATTAACAATTTACATGTTATGAACTACGTATAAGCACATAACATCAATATTTAACCATCCTTATACACCGGATTCACTATGATCCCCAACATATCAATGTATGTCATCACATGACAACATATATCATTTTTCAAAATTTTACTTCAAATAAAATTATAAAATCAATTTTCACAATTTCTTTAACAAAACGTTATTTTCGTTTTTAACGCAACTCCTTCGTTACATGACTCTTTTTGTTCTTTCTTATATCAAATTAAACCTTACTCAGTGTACTACAACCTCATCTAGGCCTTAAAGTCAGACCCTTAACCATTTAAAACAGATTCTGAAATTTCATCAACTAGTCTAGAAAAATTTCATTTTCTGGACAACTTTAATAAATAATTTATTTTGAACATGATCCGTTCCATAAAATGGCTCAGTCTCGCGCACCCAGCTAGAAAACTTCAATATCTACAACTTTATAGTTTAAAGTTTCTTCAAATTCCAAACACACGAGGCTGCACATCTCAAGGAATGACTAAATTAAAACTGTTTCGCGAGAAAACTGGTTGACAGACCCTAGCTCGCTTAAATAGTCATAACTTCTTCATTATTTACAATTTTTGGGTGATTCCAGTGGCCACGCGAAGATAACTTCCGTATCTACAACTTTGTCCTACTGAAAATTTTCCAATTCCCAACACATCAATACAGGAATAGCACGTAAGGGAGCTGACCAAAATTTGTTGGACAGTTTTGCATGACAAACTAGATTGGTCATAACTCTTTGCTCCGAAGTCAGAATTAGTCCGTTCCGGAGTCTATGGAAAGGTTATTCAATGCGCTATAGCATACCAAAAGCCCAGAATTTTTAGAGAAATATAGCTAGTCCCGAATTTTTCATTTTTGGGCAGCAGCTCACTAGATCATTTAATTTGAGTAAAATAACCTTCGCTTCTCTCCTTTCGATTTTCATATTTTGAGTTTTACACAACCAAATCAAATGATTTCAAGTTTTATGAATTCATAACTCATAATATTACAATATATTAAATCTATATAATTTTTCATCAATACCCACTATGCATATCTAAGGATCAAAGAGGAAAGTGACGGTTTTAGAGTTTTAAGAAATTATTTCTCAAATCTAAGTTTAATAACCCATCAAACCTCTAGATCCAACCATGAATCATTATAAATCATATAGATCTATCATTATCTAGTTTAATCACAACAACCCAACACTAGATCTAAGTTAAATCACAATAAAGTGGGTAAGTTTTGAGTTATACCTTGCGTTCTTCATTTTTTCTTTCTTTCCTTCCATGGTTTCTTCTTCCTCCTTTTTCTCCATTATAGGTAGCATTCTCCCTTTTCTTCTCTCTCTATTTTTTTAGCTATTTAGCTTAAAGAAAAGAAGTGAAAATGAATGAAATGAAATTGCCAAGCCTTGGTTAATCAACCAAGCTTCTCTCTCCTCTTGCAATTATGCTTGCAATAACATTACATATATAATGTATATCTATTCTTTTCTCCCACCACTTAACCAAAGCTAGGTAACCAAAGGTGGTTAAATAAACTAGGGGACAAGGCATTAATTAAAGTAGATGGGACAAGATATTTATTAAAGTAGATGAGACAAGACATTTATTAAAGTAGATGAGAAAAGACATTTGGGGCTACTTTGTAAGAGGTGAGAGGCTAGCTATAGCCCTCTCTTGGCCCAAGATGGGCGGTTTCCCCATGCTCCATTTCCCCACACTTTTGTTTTTATTATTCATTTAATTTATATATAAGTATACTTGCAATAATATTACATACACATATGTGTATCTATCTAATCCCTCCACCATTTAACTTAGTTGTAGTTAACTTTCTAACATTTACCTCAAGGTCAGATTTCAATCAACCTTAGTTAGTTATCAACTTATTCTCCTTCTCCCAACAATTAACCAAGGTATGGTTAATTCTCTACAAACATGTAATCCCATGGTTACTTACTAATTCCATGTTGGTCAATTATTCCCTTATAAGAATTAACCTAGAGTCAATTCACTAACTCCACCTTAGTTAAGTCTCATCTATGATGTATACATACAATTATATATTTATACACATTTTGCTAGCAACTAACCAATGCATGGTTAAAGCTTTAACTTAGTTACTACCTAGGGATACTCAATTAAACCATATATGGTTAATTCTCATCATCACATGCATTCATCTAGCATTTAACCAATGTTTGTTCAATGCCCTCTCTTGTTTACCAACTAGGATTATTCAATTAACCTTACATTGGTTAATTCTCTACAACCTTTCATTTCTCCAACACAAGCTACCAACCTAGCCCATCATAGATCTCTTACACTACTTACACACATCACCAACTTGTCACTTTCATTCCCTTTTTGCTCCTACCAATGCAACTTTGGATAAAACAAAAGCAAAAGTCTACCCACTTGTTTTAATTAATTTTTTTTCCTTTTCTTTTAATAAGAATACTTGCACAATTATATATATGTATAAATATACTAATGCATATATATATAAATACACCAATACATACTCTTCTCTCTCTTTGTTATCTAAACCTTTCATTTATGGAAAGTTTCCAAACTTTTCATTTATGGAAAGTTTCTACCATTCCATTTCTTTAGGCTTCTTTAACTCAAGGTTGGTTAAAATATGGTCAACCTAGTTTACTCATCCTTTGGCTAATTTGTTGGGTTACTCATAAAATCCTAACACATTAAATCTTTACTCATAGCTTGGGCTTATAATAAATCCCTCTTAGACTATCAATTATCATACATTTGGGCTTATATTTAAATTACCCACTTCACATATAGGCAATCCCATATTGGGCTACCATAATTAATCCTCTTATTCAAATTCCCTACATTAATCACACTAGTTAATTACCTAATGATGATCACCCTTCTCGTTTGCCAATCAAGGCCAACATTCAAGCTATGTTAATTCATAACATAGTTTTATCTTGTTTCTCATTAATTAACCTAATTAATTACTCATCTAGGCTTGGATCATTACCATCCTACCCTTCATCCTACACTTTCTATTTATGGAAGGTCCCTAACCTCTTCTTATTGGTGGACATCTATACACCACAACTTTCCTTTTATAGAAAATTCTCAAACTTTCCATTTATGGAAAGTTTCTCCTCTCGTATTTTTGAATAGTAAATACGCTCTTATACTCCATATAAACGCTATTCGGGAATGTGAAAATTCGAAAAGAACGAAGAAGCGTTTCTCGCGTGAATAGTGTTTTCCGCGTTATTTTCTAAGAAAATATTTTTCCTCTACGATTCATTAATGATTATATCATATCACACAACACATTGATTAGATCGCAGAAATCCATCTTCATTGATCACTTAAAATCATAATACACAAATATGTCATTGCTTCTTTAAACTTTCTACTTATGGAAAGTTTCTAGGGTAGCTTCTCTAACCCCATCTAGCTTATACATGTTTGTATACCCATATATCTCTGTATACCACCTTATCAATTCTAGGGTTTCAATCCCTTACATATCGTTTCACACATTTAATTTCTAACACAGAGATTATGTTAAATTGTTTAATCATCTCTACACAATCATCTTCTTCAAAACTAGGTTTTAAACTCAACCCTTATAAGGATTCCATCATCAGAACCACTATTACCGAAACGCTCAAGTTTGGTTAATTTCTAAACTCTTATGACATTTATTTCATCGCATAATCTTATTGAATACGTCCTCAATTCATATAAGTTCTTTCAAAACCAAAGAAAATATTGAGTCATTTCTCTACACATTTCTCTGTTAATAATCTAGGTTCTGACTTTAACCTTTATTCAATATTTGAGACCTTATTTACAAGTCTCATAACTATCCAGGATATTACAAACATGACTTCTACTTATGAACATAGTTACATTGAGCTGAACCAAGTGCGAGCAAAATGGTGTGGTAAAAGGCTAAAAGGTGGCAAAGAACCGACTTTGGGGAAAACAAAAAAATCCCAAAGGTACACGTTGTCATGGATGTGGCAAAGTTGGTGTGACACACGATAAAAGAAACTGTCTAGTGCTTAATAATCGGTAAACAAGTTTACTTATTTTGACTTTGTTATTTGTTTAAAATTGACTTTGCTGATTGTTTAGATTTGACTTTGTTATTTGTTTAAATTTGACTTTGCTATTTATTTAAATGTAGAACTGGAGTATCAAATGATGATGATGCTCATGATCCAAGTGTAGATGATGATAGTGATTCACCCACAGGTAGATCATGATCTATTTCTTGTCTTTTGATCATGTATAGAATGGTAATGGAAACACTCATTCTGTTTCTTTAGGTGTTTAGGTTATAATCTTTATGCAATTCTTTAGGTGTCAATTAGCATTTTATGGATGTTGATTTAAGTGATACGATAAATGTTTGTTGAGTATGATCCCCTGCTGTGAAAAATAGCATTTAGTTTTTTCATGATACTATCTTAAGTTAATGCATGACTTAAGATAATTCATGTGTTAATATTAAGTGGAGTAATTCATTTGTATAACAGTCAAGTTTGACTAGAAGTTAATGTACATCTATAGCTTATGGTTATTTGAAATGATATGCTAATTAACTATATTTTGCAGGTATGCATGGACAATTACCTAGTGTAGCACTTGTGAATGCTAAATGAGGAGGTGGTTTACTGCTGAAGTAAATTTTTTTGGGGAATTCGGAGCTCCCAGGTTGCAGATAGCATGTGTTGAAGTAAAAATTTTAATTTTCCTATGGTTCAATATAATGTTGCGTCACAGACAAGACTTTCAACATGTGAATTTGTTATTTTGATCTATTTGAATGACAATGTTGGCTATCCAATTTAAGTTGAGCATTTATGATTTATGACTAACTTTATTTATAAATGAAGATGATGCTGGTACTTTGATCCATTTATATTTACTTGATTGAAGATGCATTTTTGTTTTGGCTGACATGTTAAAGAAGAGAGAAGAAGAAAGAAAGTGGGGGTTGAGGAGAGAGAAGAAAGAAAGTGGCTGACATGTGAAAGAAGAGAGAAGAAGAAAGAAAATGGGAGTTTTTTAATTGGGTATGTTGGGTATGTTAAATCAGGGGGTATGCCCCTGATCCTTATTGTGTGTGTGTATATATATATATATATATATATATATATATATGGAGGGTAACAAAGTAATTTAGATCACCTATGTTTTGAAACTATAGGTGATCGAAAGTTCACTTTTAAACTACTGATGGCTATAAGTAATTTTGAGTAAACCATAGGTGGTTATTTGCAATTCACTCTTAATTTTAAAATATTCTTAATATTTATTCTAGATGAATTAGAAATAAACATGGAGAAGATATTAACTAAAATTGAAATAATAATCAAACTATTTAGAATAAGTAATCCAGGAATCCGAACCCACTAAGCAATAAGCATTTTAACAATTAATTTAATAATTTCTATTTTATAACTCAAATTATGTCACTAGTTTGGTAAACATAATTCAAAAAATAAATTAATTAAGTCTAATTAAAATTAACTCTTTTTTTTATTTACCTTCCCTTTTATGTTATTAGTTTATAGCTAATATGGGCAAGCATTGACTGAAAAATTCACTGATTACCAATAATCTATCGAAACTTCTTAGTTAATTAAAAAGATACATAGGAAATATAAACAAATGTATTTAAATAACGAAACATGAAAGCGAAATCAAGTAAACAGAAGAGCATAAATAATAAGAAAGATGAAGAATATTGTTATAAATAATTGTTTAATTTCATCTCATCCTACATTAAAGAATTTAGTTAGACAATAAAATAAATGATGAGTGGATTTTATACCTATAAATTGAGTACTTTTGACTTGATGATTTGTGAGTTTTCGGGTATTTTCTATTCATTTTATGTGCTTTTATGTTTTTATGTAGGAAATGAAGTTGAAAGCTAGATATTTGGTTATATTTTAGTTAAATTAGAGCTATATTTGGTTTCATTTTAGTCTAATTGGAGAAGCACTGCAATTTTTAGCTTTTAGGCAGATTAACCTACGGAGCTTTAATTGAGATTTGGATGGCGTTAGAGTTTCAGAATGAGAAAATGGTCTATATGAAGTTTTAGAGGGCGTCTTAAGCTTTTCAGAAAGGTTTAGTTTGCAAAAATTCGAGTTCGTTTGGGCCTCCAAATATTGTTTCAAAAAGCTGATCCGAATTTTGATCGGAGTTTGATTCCTGTTCGGACTAGTAAGCTTAAAATGGCCATAACTTTTTATCCGGGAATAGTTATGGGACGAGCCACCTATCAAATCGAAACTCTCGACGAAATCTACAAGTAGGAGCACAACACTACAACGTTAAATTAGATCACCGTGACTCTAGGAGGACAGAGAGGAAGCGCGACAACGCTGGTTTGTGCACAAGGGCTGATTTTGCTGAGTTTTACAGTTCTAATTGACTTGGGACTTGCCATATTGATTCTTAATTGGATTAAATGTCTACCAAGCTATAGAAGAGGCTATAAATACCAATCAAAGGATGTATTTTGGAGAAAAAAAAACCTAGATACATAGAAGCTGGGAACGAAAGGGTCAAGAGACGCCAAGGAGAGCAGAAATTGGAGAAGGATTGCGCTATCATAGGTTTATTCTTTTATCCTTTCTTTTATTTTTGTAATCCAAAGATGTTTTCTAATTTTGTTATGAACTAAATTTCCAATTAAGATTGCAATAGAACCCAATATTTAGTTTAAATTGATTTATTCTCATTTTGGTTATTATTGTTCATCATATTTGAATATCGTTTATTATATTTTGTGCTTATTGATGTTTGTCTAGCTAGCAATTATATCTACTAACCTAGATGAAATTAAAAGATGAATTCTAGGGTTAAGATTTAAATATGATGACATGCAAAAGTGTATTCTTCTTAGGGTGATTAACAAGATTTGCATATAGGATAGAAATATACCTATATGGTGACATGTGTCGAGCTAATTGTTCATAAGATTGGGTAGCTTGCTTGTGTATAGGATAGACATATACCTATATGTTGTGCGCTACCTTTATGAGAATATGGTCTGAATGAATTTGTTCTTAATTATTTCACATAGGAATATAGTGATTTAATTAGAATAATTATTTTTATTTAACTACCGGATGAGGTTAAATAAATAATATGTGAATTCTCGGTTAACGATTTGATATGATTGATTAATTGAAAGGAGAGTGAAGAGATTTAAAAAAAGCATTGGGGGAAATTGTAATCTTAACTATTTAAATATGATTTTAATCCTTGTTAGTAGTTTAGTTTTAATTTTAATAATTAGTTTTACAATCTTAATCATTTGTTTAAATAAGATTGAATTGATATAAAGTTAGTACTTGGTTAAAATTATTAGCATATTTCTTGTGGGATCGACACTCTACTTAGCACTATATTACTTGTTGATCACATATACTTGTGTGTGAATTGCCAATTATCAAATTGGACAAACAATAAACTAAACAATGAATATAAAGAAGACGAAGATTAAACAGAAAAATAAAATAAAAAAACTCCTTTAATTAAAGCTCCTTCAACAAGTTTACAACGAAAAAATAATTTAATTATACTCCTACTTCTAACTCTAGTTAATAAATAATTCTCATCCTCCAAAATAAAAGACCATATCCATAGAGAAAAAAGACTTGTGTCCTGATATAAGTACAATGAACTAGGTCAATTTTTCTTCAATATTCTAACCAAACTCTTTATCTCCACCTTCCAAGTATATAACCAGTAAGCTTTAAAAACTATTTTTTCAACTTAACTTCATCTATTTATTTAATTCCTGCAAAACAAAATAAAACTAATTAATTAAATTAATAAAAATGATCAAATGACCAAAATTAGGTAATTAAAATGTATGAATTATGGAATTATCAAATACCCCTGTACCTATCTTTTTGATCGTCCTTGAGTAAAGTAAAGCTAAAAAAATATAAAATAAAACTATAACTAACCCATTTTCATGAGAAACATGATTGCACTTAACCCTTTAAACTCAAAGGTTATCCCAAATGGACGGGTTATGTGTTTGTGGTGAATATACCCACAAAATTCAAGCAAAATTTTATTTTGACAAATTATGAAATTGAAAGAAAACTTCTAAAGCATTGAGCATTATACATAAGCAAGATTAATTTAAAAGGGACAATTTCACCTCATTAAAAACACACTATCCTCATTCTAGACACTACTTTTCATAAAATTGAATCAAGTAACGCATGCATTGTGTATGTGAGTAACTCTTAGCTGGTAGGGATTTTTATCATGAATTTTCAAACAATCACATTTTTCCCCTTCACTTTTTCTTCTTTTTTTTTTCTTTTTTTTCCCGTTAACTCTTTTTTTTCTTTCTTGACTTGTGCAATATTTCGTTTTCTTAGGCTTTATAGAGTTACCCGTAAGTGTTGGACCAATGCCTTCTAAACATACTTGTAGATTTTATTTTATTTATTTTCTTTGAACTCATGTTATGTTCTTTCTAGGTTTTTTAGCCTTCTTTGTCTAGGTATATTTTTTTAAGGCAATTTTTTTTATATTTTTCTCTAGTGAAAGAACTCTACTCGATGTAACTACCTATAGAATTATCATTAACGACATTTTTACATTTATTCTAATAACACTTTAAACGAAAATTATAACTGATCTAACAATGTTATTTATTGTTATGACAATATAGATCAACACCCTAATGAACTCGTATAATAGATACCCAATTACCCCATCCACTATCTATTAGTACTACAAACCCATAAACAAAAATGTTATGTATTCATGAGTTGTGTTTGTATCGTTATGTACTTATGTGTATGCATGTGTTTTTTAATTGCACCTCTTTAGCCAGTGGGAGGCAGCCCAGTAACGACTGAGTTCAAATTTTGTTGTTTTATTTTTAAATTAAAAAAAAAAAGCATGTGGGATATCTAACCCGTTGGACCTTGGCGTTTGGGACTCACTGTCTCAGGCCTCAGCCAATTAAAAATTTGGCGTTTTCGGCCTAACCCATTTTGGCCTAGCCCGACCGTGTGCCAATCATGAGACATACAATCATAAATTCATAATGAAATATCAAAGTAAACTTGAGAATATGTTGTCATTTTTTATAACTAATATTAATAAAAATAACACTTTTAAAAAAAAAAAATTGTGGTATAAGTCTATTTTTATTGGTTTAGAATCCCTTATATCACATCTATCATTTAATTTTCTCTAATACACATTTAGCGATACTTTCAGTGATACAATTATTTGCGACGAATTTTATTTTGTCGCTAAATATAGTATTTATGTCGCTGAATGTGTATTAGAAGAAATTGAAAGATAGGTGTAACCGAGGAAATCCTAATCTATTTTTATGGAACTGGAAAATATTTGCTTACAGATATGAATAGGCTGATATATATTCTAGGTGCAACTTCTCCTGTATCATGATAGGTTAATATGCCTACTGTGCTCAATAAAAGCCAGTGGGAGGGTTATTTATCAGACCAAGTTTTTGTCCAACATTGTTTGTATAGCGGCTATACTATAGCCCAAAGGCATCAATTTACTTCAGACAAAAATAAATATATAATTAAGAAGAAACTCAGACGAGGCTTACTATGAATATTTTATAGGAAAAATGAAAACCCTGTGCAAAATGATGAAAAAGGAGAAAGGATATGTTTTGTTAATATTATCTGGATTACTATGAATATTTCCTAGGAAAACGCATAAATGATTTTTATTGGAATGGGTTTTGTTCTTCATTATAAAGTCGGTTCTATTTCCAGAAAAATTATTTGGGGCAGGTGTAGATAGATTTCCAGAAAATTATGATGTGAATTGTGCTAAAGTTATTCCAGTTCGTAGCGCAGCTAAGGAATGTGATCTTACAAAACTATTGGTGGAATGTGATTAGAAGGTTTACACATCTTGTTTCAGAAAAATCTTATTTACCCTCTATTTTAGAAATTTGTGGTGTTTTGGTAGCTCATGATCTTGCTAAGTTAGCTCAAGTGTTTGATTTTTATGTGCCTATTTTTTTATTAGACTGCTTCTAGCATCCTTCCATTAATTGTATTTAATAATTCGGATCAATAAATTATCTCTGTCTTTGGACTAGTATCAAAAATTATTTAAAAAAATAAAAATAAATTATTTACTTGATTCAGCGAAGAGCTAGGTACCTTGATCTTGTAAATTTATTGAAATGAAATTTCTTAGAGGAAAGGAAAGTTATTTTACCTTCCCAGGTAAGACTAATTTTGTAAACAAAAGATGACATAGGGTTCAACATGCCAAAACAAGGACAATACTTAATGGTTATTAAGGAATCAACAAATAATTTGTCGAGATAGATTTTTAGGTTTTTCAATAAAATTTTATTTTATCGATCAAATATATATATATTATATATATAAAAAGGTGTATGGGACCATATATTTGAACTATATGGCTTTATTGAATTGAACATATATATATATATATATATATATATATATATATATATATATATATATATATATATATATATATATATATATATATATATATATATATAAATGTTTAGAATCTATACCCAAAAAAAAAAAACACACAAAGGAAATGAGAAATGTCCAATTGGACCGGTCCGCCTAGAGTTATTCCTGGAATTATAATTGCAACAATTCGAACCGATATATTATTCTTAAACTCGAATTGATATTCTGAATACCATGTTGATAATTTAGATATTATTAAATTCTAAACAAGTTAACTATAAGTTTCTAATATTTATTTTTTATTTTATTATTCTGATTATTTCTATCCATTCTTCATATCATTATTATTAAGACTAAGTTATTGTGAATGTCTTTGGCCTAGGTGTAAAAACATGATAATTATTGAGTGTCTTTTAACCTATGTGGTAAAAACACGTGCTGAAAGTTTTTTTTGGCCTGAGTGCAAAGAGAAACTGTCGATTGACATGATCATGACTATTGGTGTTACAATTGATAAATTTTTGATGATAAATTTTTTTTTTTTAAATTGTAAAAGATAGTAGACATCATGGTCTATTTGACTCTTCTAATGAATTATTCATTCCGTTGAAGTTGTTGTTGAAAACTTATGTTGTCTATCATTTTCTAAATCTCATATTTATCACGGTTGAAAGCTGGTGATAACTTATTCTTCGTTATCTTAGTCATGATATTATTTACTGGACTATTTGAACTTACTTTTTTGTTTCATAATTTCTTTCAGGAAATGAGAGTGTAGCTAAGAAAAACAGGAGTTAATAGTTGTACTAGTCCTCACCATGTTGTAAAATACTGTGACAATAATTATAGTGAGTACTTAATGTGTATATTGTCGTGCTATACACTATATTATAATAATATGAGAATTTATGTATTGTTTTGTATTTACGAGTCAAATTGGGTGGTGTAGACCCAAATTTAGGGGCGTCACACCCTCCATCCCAAAATAATGACATAAATACAATTTTTACAAAAATTAAGAATATGAAAAAAAAAAATTAAAAGAGAGTATATATTTTTTTTAATCTACCATTATCGTCGAGTAGTGAGATGAGTTGATATTTGTATGAGTTAATATATTTAATTTGGTTTTGGGTAGAGAGAGATTAATGATGTAACTAATTGACTATTGAGGTAAGTAAAATATGATAGTAAGTCGAAAATAATTTTCTCCAAATAAAAATTTATGTAATAATTTTATCATTCTTTTGAGAACAAATTTTTTTATCATTTACTTAAGTCCTCTTTTGGAGTCGGAGGAAGTATTACGATTCATATGTTTGCTAAGGATTTGAACAGCAATTCATATTTAAACAATATTAGTGCGGATTATTATCGCATGTTGAGTTGTGAATGTGAACATGTTTCTTTAGTCATGTGGGGAGCTAGCGCCTAGCGCAATCATTGGAGTTTCATGTTTATTCTTTTTGGATCGATGATATTCATTTTACTATCTTTTCTCTGGTTGTGTATGATAATTTAGTGCAATAAAAATAAAAAAAAAATCAGTCATTGGACTGTTTCTTCAAAAAAAAAATATTACAATTAAGAAAGACGATTATAATTGTGTATCAAATTATTTAAAGATAATATGATTTTCAATGATCTTGTCTTAAGGTACTGTTGACATTTCAAAACTTACATTATGTTAACTAGCTACACAAACTAAGCCTTATAATTTTCTTGAGTTTTTTTAACCTTGTTGTGGGAATATTTCAATAAAGTCTTATTTTACTTCACATAAAAAGAATAAATGAAGTCACACATGGAAAAATCAAAACTTTAAATAGCCTAGAAGGAAGTATGATCCAAAATTCATATTCCCTCCATTCATTTTTCCTCCAAAATATAAGAGCAATTCAAACTTTTGAATATATTTTTAAATTTAAAAAATTGATATAATTCGCTAGCTTGGAAAATA
Source organism: Aralia elata (assembly GCA_034770075.1). Lineage (NCBI taxonomy): Eukaryota > Viridiplantae > Streptophyta > Magnoliopsida > Apiales > Araliaceae > Aralia > Aralia elata. The sequence continues at coordinate 102,283,291 of CM068384.1, read as the reverse complement.
TAAATTTTGTAACTCGAAATATTTTTTAGATAACTTACAACTCTCATAATTATGTTGACTAAAATATAATAAATTCTTGCTAATTTTAAATTTAAGTAGAAAAAAATCATAAAGAAACTAATCATAAATAAGAGTGTATAAAATAATCACCTGAGTCAAACAATCTTGTGTCAATTGCATTGCCCACAAATCATGCTATGGTGCATGATCAAGAGGAGATGCAAAGTTTATAATTCCTCCACTCGTTATAAAAGTATGCAGGGGTCACCCTCCATAAATACAGTATTGAAATTGCTAAACTGAACGAACTTTGAAGTTGGCCAAAATCCAAAAAGGAAATACAATTCTGCACAGGAAAATCTACTTCCAAACAATTTTCGAATTTTTAATAGTTTAAAGACTTTGGACTAGAAGATGCTGCTTCTAGCATCCTTGATCCTTCCATTAATTGTATTGAATAATTCGGATCAATAAATTATCTTAGAGGAAAGGAAAGTTATTTTACCTTCCCAGATAAGACTAATTCTGTAAACAAAAGATGACATGGCTAGGGTTCAACTAGCCAAAACAAGGACAATACTTAATGGTTATTAGGCCATATTTGTTTTCAAGAATTATAATCCGAGGATTATAATGGATTATAATCCCAAGACTATTAGTCCTAGGATTAAATAGTCCTAGTCACATGTTTGTTTTTCATGGGATAACTTAAAATAATATCATGTTATGTTTGTTTTTTTCAGGATTAATTAAAGAACTGGATAAAAAATATTGTTTTGACTTTTTTATCCTTACCAATAATAACATATTTTAAACTATAATTTAAATTTGTTTATACATCAAAAATCGAAAATTATTATTATTTTTATCAAAAATTTAAAAAAATTAATTTTTTTTACTTCTATTAAAAAAAATATGATCAATGTAAATGTATATACTAATTTAACAAAAAAAAATGTATTGCATGTAAAAAAATAATGTGCATATATTATTATGTATGTATGTAACGTACTGTATGCAAAAAATAAAATAAAAAATAAGGTGATGTATGTATTATTATGTATGTATGTAATGTACTGTATGCAAAAACAAAGAAAAAAAAATGTGTTGTATGTATTAATATGTATGTATGTAACGTACTGTATGAAAAAAGGTGTTGTATGTATTATTATGTATGTATGTATGTAACGTATTGTATGGGAAAAAAAGTGTTGTATGTATTATTATGTATGTATGTAACGTATTGCATGCAAAAAGAAAAAGAAAAAAAAGGTGATGTATGTATTATTATGTATGTATGTAATGTACTGTATGCAAAAAAAAAAGTATTGTATGTATTATTATGTATGTATGTAACGTACTATATGAAAAAAAAGGTGTTGTATGTATTATTATTATTTAATAAGTTTATTTAATTAGCACTAAAAAAGGTATTAAAAAAAGTTACGTACATACAATACGTAGTGCATGATTAATGTTTTATCATGTATTACAAGTTTTATGTAATGTAAACAAAGTTAAAGGCTAATTTAGTCCACAAATTTTTAGTCCCAAATGGTAGGGATTATAATACCTAGTTAGACATGGTATTAAATAATCCCTCCTTTCAAGTCATTTTGTTATCCTCGGATTAATAGTCTGGAGTCTAATTTAAAAAACAAACAAGGGATTAAGAATTATTAGTTTAATTCCAAGTGTTATCCTAGTAAACAAACATGGCCTTAAGGAATTAACATATAATTTGTCGAGATAGATCTTTAGGTTTTTCAATAAAATTTTATTTTACCGATCAAATATGTGTGTGTGTATATATATACACGCAGGGGATCAGGTCCAGACTCCCGGACCTGATCAAAATCCGGACCCAACTTTTTTTTTTTTTTAGTTTTTTTTTAAAACAACTAATAAAAAATATATCGGTATTTTTGGTACTGAAAAAATTTGTTAATACATTTTTTTGGGTATGATTTGGATACATATAACAAATAGTGTTGTACCGACTGTATAACACTGTTTGTTATATGTATCCAAATCATACATAAAATAGTGTATTAACAAATTTTTTCAGTACAAAAAATAACTATATATTTTTTATTAGTTGTTTTGAAAAAAAAAACTAAAAAAAAAAAAAAATTGGGTCCGGATTTTATCAGGTCCGGGAGTCCGAACCTGATCCGGCCTCTATATATGTGTATATATATATATATATATGTGTGTGTGTGTGTGTGTGTTTTTTCAATTCAATAAAGCCATATAGTTCAAAGTTCATGATTAATTAATATTAATGAACAGGCCGTTAGAAAATAATTATTTGATTGATTAATTAGAGAATATTCAATTGATCAAGTTGACTTATGGACGGCTAGAATGACAGGGAATAGACCCCACAGGTACTGTCCAATTTTTGTACATTGATTTTTAATGTGCTATTATTAATCAGTAAAGATAGGCGGACCGGCCAATTGGCCCGGAAAATTGGATCGGTCCCCTTATTTTCCCATGTTCCCTTGCTTTTTTTTTTTTCCTTTTTTTGTGGATTGAGTCCAAACATATTTAGAATATGGATTTAAAAAAAAAATTAGAAAAAAACATAAAAAATTAGGTGTAATTTGGATATATATCAAAAAAATAGTTGTATGGTCCATACAACCATTTTTTTGATATATATCCAAATTACACCTAATTTTTTATGTTTTTTCCTAATTTTTTTTAAATCCATAGTATAAATATGTTTGGAATCAATACAAAAAAAAAATAAGCAAGGGAAATAGAAAATGTCCAATTTTGGGGTCTCATTTTTGGGTCCCCGTAGGAAGACTCATTATTAATTAGCCATGTCCAATATTTTATTCCTGCTAATATTAACATTGTGTCTGTCTCATCTGAATACTAGATAATTTATCTGGGGCTATATAAGAGTGCTTCTACATAGACCGGTCAATTGGACATAACAATTGGATCGGTCCCATTTTCTCCCCATTTACCTTGTTTTTGTTTTTGTTAACTCCAAACATATTTATACTATGGATTTTAAAGTCAATTTAAAAAAAATACAAAAAATGTGTAATTTGTATACATATAAAAAGGGGGGAAAATGATCTATTTTCTCCTTTTTTGATATATATTCAAATTACACATTTGTTTTTGAATTTTTTTTAAATTGACATTAAAATCCATAGTATAAATATGTTTGGAGTCAATACAAAAAAAAAACAAGGCAAATGGGGGGAAATGGGGACCGGTCCAATTGTTATGTACAATTGGCCCAGTCCGCCTAGACTTATTCGGGCCTATAATTGTAACAATTCGGTCCCATTACAAGTCTAGATCAATTAGACTTGTAAACAAACCTAACTGAGTTGAGTTTTAATTTTGAGTACAAACTCAATTAAAAGTTAAACGAATTCAAGTTGAACTTTTATACAAAAATCAATATGTTGTATGAATTTGGCTTGTTTATAAATGAGTCGAGGACGAGTTCGCGTCAAGCCTAATTGAACTCAATTCGAGTTGAGTTTTAGTTGAATTAAACCAAATTTAAATAATTACTAGATTAAATGTTTTTATATTTTTATATATGTATTTGTAAAAATAATTATTTTAGTTAATTAAATACTACACGAGCTTAAGTGAGCTTAAGTCGAGTTTTAACGAATTGAGCTTAAACTAGCCGAACTTGAATCAAGCATAGTATAGTTCGAGTTCAACTCGTTTAACTAAACTAAATCGATTTCTTGTCCGAGCTTGACTTGATAAACGAACTCAAATTGAGTTGATCTTAAATGAGTCGAGCCGAACTTTGTTCACGAGCAGCTCGATTTATTTATATCTATTGTCCACAAGTACATATTAAGGTTTAATATGTTATCTCAAAAGTATTAACTTTGATTCTCTTAGATCATCACTGACCAATGCAACAGTTCATGGCTTGTTGGTATACTTTGTACCAGGGCTAAGGCATTTGTTGGGAATCAAAACGTCTCACGATATAGAGAAATAAGAATTTAAGAATTTAAAACACAATCACACAATACAAGAATTATAGTGGAAACTCCAAAACCGGAGAAAAACCACTTTAGTCGCCAAAGACAACCAGAGAAAATTTACTATGTGAATAATATTACAATCACTCACACTCTCAGAAATTTCCTCACATCCACTCAAGAAAGATAATTATTCCCAAGAGAATTTTCTCTCACTAAAACTCTCTAACTCTTATCTTTCTTCCTTCCTTTGGATTGATGGTGTGATTTCATCTTATGAATGTGCTTCCTTTTATAGGCAAGGTCTAGCACACCAATCTTGGAATTAGGCAATGTCTAACATAATGCGAAGCACCCATTTTTGACTAAATAGAAGCCAATGTTTAATAATCTCCACATTGGCTCATATTCTCCAAATAATCACCATAGTTTCTGCTATTACCGTCTTCACCAACAGTCATAATTCTCGCCATAGAGAATTATCATACTTCACCACAAAAAATACACCTCCATTCTAAGATTTTCATAACTTTCGTTATCACTGTCTTCACCAACAGTCATAATTCTCAGTATAAAGAATTATCATACTCCACCATAAAGAGTATACCTCCACTCAGAATCAACCATTCTAAGATTTAATTCATGTCGAACGAATTTGCTGAAAAATTATGGTGTTACTTCCACGTTGGCTTTCCCGGAAGTACATCAGCCATCGACATCACCACACACGTTGCACCAATGCCAACCAATGCCCATGTGTAAAAAACCCGCTAGTAGTAACACATCCTCTTTCATGGCAACTTTGGATACTAGTGGCATGCCATGAGGATGTTCATACTCGTTCAGTAAAGATCAGGATCGTCCCCCTCACTAAAGGTGGACACAATGTTAGCTTCATTGTCAGATCTTGACTTGGAGCAATTTGCCGAATTAGCTCCACTTTTCGGACAATTTCTTTTTAGGTGCCCAGATTGTCCACACCCCCAGCAAATCGATTTCTTGTTCATGGAGTTATTCTTCTTCTTCCAATTTTCAGTTACCATCAAAGCTGAGTTTTCAGGTGAAACATTATATCCACCGCTCAGCCTCTTCTCTTCAGAGAAAAGTTTACCGGTAACTTCCGAGAACACAATTTTCTCCTTCCCATGAATCAGAATGGGCTTCATGTGTTCGTAAGAATTTGAAAAAGACAAGATGAGCCTCAACGCTATATCCTCATCATCCATCTTTACTCCAATAGATTCCAATTCAGAGACAATACCATTTAAGACACTCAAATGGTCCGAAATAGATGTGCCTTCATTTATACGCAAAGTATGAAATTGCTCCTTGAGATATACTCAATTTGAGACGCCTTTTGCTTGATACATTTCTTCAAGCTTCTCCCAAAGCTTCTTGGCTTTTGAAATTCCTTGCACATTAGCAAGAATATTTTTGGCTAAAGACAAGCGAATCATGCTTGCAGCTCTCAAATTAAATTCTTCCCAATCTTCATCGCTCATACTAGATGCAAAATCTTATTTGCTAGAATCAGATGTCGATTTCCCATCCTTTTTGCTAGAATCAGGGGTCGAGCGCCCCTTCAATGCCTTGTGTAACTTAGATTGAATCAACACATCTTTGACTTGAATTTGACACAAGCCAAAGTTCATTCTCCTATCGAATTTTTCTATATCAATTTTCATGCCAGACATTTTTCTTTAAACGAATAGTACCAGTTGGCCAGGTAAGTGTAAGTCGGGTGGGAGTCTCTCCGTACTGTTGCAACGGTGACTAATTAAGTAATCACCTTTCTTAAAGGCACTGCCTTTTGAACCACTTTCCTAGACACCAACGGCGTGAACCAAATGCTCTGATACCAATTATTGGGAATCAAAACGTCTCACGATATATAGAAATAAGAAATTAAGAATTTAGAAAACAATCATACAACACAAGAATTATAGTTGAAACACCAAAAACCGGAGAAAAACCACTTTCGTCTCCAAAGACAACCAGAAAAAATTTACTATGTGAATAATATTACAATTACTCACACTCTTAGAAATTTTCTCACATCCACTCAAGAGAGATAATTATTCCCAAGAGAATTTTCTCTCACTAAAACTCTCTAACTCTTATCTTTCTTCCTTCCTTTGGATTGATGGTGTGATTTTATCTTAGGCTGAATGACACTTATAACCCTCCAAATTACCACCCACTTTCAATGTCGTCCTTAAAGTTCATTTTTCGTCAATTGGGCCCTTAAAGTGGTATTTTTTGGCATTTCCGTTCCTTTTACCCTATTTTACCCCCACCCGACCTATTTTGACCGAAACCGAACCAGTTTGACCCGACCTAATTTTATCAACTAATTTTTTTTAAAAAAAAACTAAAAAGTTTTAAAATTATTTAAAAAATAATTATTAGTTAAAAATTCTTTTAAAAATAATATTTTATTTTAAAATATTAAAATTATTATTATTTTAAAATTAATTATTATTTAAAAATAATATTTTATTCTAAAATTTTAAAAATAATTATTATTTTCAAGAAAAAATATTAAAATCTTTTATTTTTTCATAAAATGAGTAAACTTTCATAAAATATAGATTCAAAATATTTATTTAAAAATAATTATTTTTAATATTTTAAAATAAAATATTATTTTTTAGAATAATTTTAAAATAATAATTATTTTTATATTTAAAAATAAAATATTATTTTTAAAAAGTTTTAAAAATAATTATTATTTTCAGAAGAAAAAAAAAATTTAAAAGTTTTATTTTTTTCAAAAATGAGTAAAATTTCATAAAATATAGATTCAAAAGAATTAAAGTTTAAATTTTTTTAATTCTTAATTATTTTTATGAAAATTTACACATCTTTAAAAAATAAATATTTCTAGTTTTGTTTTATGAAAATAAAAAAAATTTATTTACTTTTTTTGAATCTATATTTTATGAAACTTTACTCATTTGTAAAAAAAATTAAAATTTTCTATTTTTTCTGAAAATAAAATTTAATTTTTTTGTTTAATTTTTTTGAATCTATATTTTATAAAACTTTACTCATTTTTTTTATAATGATAAATTTTCTATTTTTTTCCTTAAAAAATAATAATTTTTAAAACTTTTTAATTTCTTTTTTTTTAAAAAAATTGAATCAATTTTTTTTATTTATCTTTTACTGTTTTTCGTATTTTCCATATAAAATGAAAAAAAAAATCTACTTTTTTTAAAATAAAGTTTTATTTTTTTATTTAATTTTTTTGAATCTATATTTTATTCTTAAAAATAAGAATTATTTTTAAAAATATTTAAAATAATAATAATTTTTAAGATTTTAAAATAAAATATTTTTTTTATAATTATTTTTAATATTTTAAAATAAAATATTATTTTAGTTTTTTTTTTTTAAAAATAATTAGTGAAATTGGGTCGGATTGGTCAAATTTTGGTAAAAATGGGTCGGATTTGGGTCAAATCGAGTAAAAGGAACGGAAACGCAAAAAAATGCCACTTTAAGGATCCAATTGACCAAAAATGTACTTTAGGGACGACATTGAAAGTGGGTGGCAACTTGGAGGGTCATATATGTCATTCAGCCTTTTATCTTATGAATGTGCTTCCTTTTATAGGCAAGGTCTAGCACACCAATCTTGGAATTAGACAAGGTCTAGCATACCAACTTAGACCAATTGCAAAACATGTAATTTAAATGTGGAGCACCCATTTTTGACCAAATAAGAGCCAATGTTTAACAACATTATATATATACACAACATAGTAACTCACATCTACCAATGTAAGATTGGGGCATGTATGTTAATGTTAGATGAATATGTATACAAGGCCTTAACTCTACTACCTAAAGTATTAATAATTTGCAAGTATTTGTAAATTAATGTGTATAAGATATCAACTCTACTAATTAGAATACTTGTAACTTCTCATAATTTTAGAATAAGTCTGTGGTATATTAAGATGACCTAGCTAATGATATTTTTGGTAAGTAGATTTATTCTTATTTTAGACTTTAAAAGAAACCGGATGGCTACAAATGCTATCAGAGTTTATCTTTCGTTTTACGTGGACATGAAGCTCACATATAACTACAATCACACATCTAAAGATGTAGCTTAAATTGATATATTAATAAGGTATCAACTTTATTACTTGGAGTACTGATAATTAAGTTATTATTTTTAAGAGAGCATACGATGGACTTAGGTAACCAGACTGATTATGAGATGTGCTGGGACATGCCACCCGTCTTAAAACCAGTTTAAACTTGGTTACAGAGTAAGGAGATGTGCTGGGGCATGCTAGGTGCCAACCATCATCTTCAGGGGTGGACCTATGAAGGGGAAACATAGGCACCTTCCTATGCTCAATTTTTTTTTAGGTATAGAAGTAGGGGTAAATGTGTAAATTAATTAACTTAAGGGGGGCAGATTTATCGAAGATATAAACTTGGAGGGGTCTAAACAAAATTCCTAAATCAATTCTAAATTGCTTCTTTGCCTCTTCTCACTTTTCTTCTACAGCTCTGCAGAGCTTTTCAATATTTCATACTCCTCCAATCCTCCTACTCGCTAGTTTCTCCTCCAGTCCTTCGCGGCTCCGCCTCTGGCCCTCTGCCCACTTCTTCTTATGATCTTGTTTAAATTATTTTCTACTATAACTCTACAAGTCTACATCTTTAGTCTCCACTACGCGACACAGCTCTTGGCTTAAAAGGTAACTAAATTAGGGCTTTTTTGTTTGATAATTTAAAATTAGTACTTTCTTTGAATTTGTTGTTGGTTTGGGACTTGGGATTAAACCCAATTCCATTTATTAGATGTATTTTTTTTATTTTGTACTTAATAGGTTACTAATTAGGGATTTTTTTTGTTTAATAGTTTAAAGTTTCAGTATTATTAGATTATATATGTTTTCCCTTTCCTGCTTCAGTTTGCAAATTGCAAACCAGCCAAAGCTCATTCACCTAAAATTGCTTGTGTTTGATAATTGATGATTTGATGTTCCAAAATGGATTTTTAATAATCAGATTATTTGGACATTCATTATCTTGTTAAATTGGAATTGTAACTTAGTAAGTGTTTCATAATCATAATTACAAAATTTAATATATTTGTAATGAGGATTATGTTATTAGTACTTAATTTGTTTTTATTATATATGTACTTGTTCTGTTAAATGATTTGAACATGATAATATCCAATGGTTTGGAGGAGAACTATACCTTGATTTGTAATTGAAATAGGCCGATTAATGTAATAAGAATGCATTGAAAGGAATTTTTATAGAAAAAAAACAAATTCAGTCTCTCTAAAATGCGGAGTGCTCAAACTATTTCTAGTACTTTGAAATTAATTCATGATTTTTTCTGAATATAGAAATCAAATTTGGTTTGAGGCTTTGAGTATTTGGGGAATCATTCAAATTGAAGGAGGACAACTAATCGAAGTAAGTTTCTAAATTATATCTAAATATTTTTTATTTTGAATTTTTTTTTAGTTTGGATTATGAATTAATATTTATTTGTTGTATATTATAGAATTCTATTTATGGTGCTTAAAATAATTGTTTGTTTGGGTTGTTGTATACTTACATTTTAATTGATTTAGGCATTCATAACATGTGGTCAAAATTCAAACGTTCCAATAATGAATCATCAACATCACACTCCATCCGAGTCGATGACACTACTCAAAATCTCTCAAATGAAACACCTATTGAAGAACCATCTCAATTAATTCTCAATCCCAAGTTGAATTCAATTTAGAAGAGGAACTTGTTGCGGATCCGGGACTAAGACCATCGATAATGGAATATGATGCTAACAAGTGAGAGAGTATTCGCCGAGGATATTTTCTTAAGGGCTCTCATCAACCAATGCTTCCCAAATTCCCTCAAACTGTTATTTATGGAGAGAAACGTAGATTTAATCCTGAATGGTACAAAAAGTATGCCAGTTGGTTAGAATATAGTGAAAAGGAAGATGCAATATTTTGTTTATATTGTTATCTATTCAAAGCTGATATTGGTGGTCAAGGGGCTGGGAATACATTTGTCAGTAAATGATTTAATAATTGGAGGAAGACAGAATACTTATCTGAACATGTTGAAAAGTCACCCAATAGTATTCATAGACGATGCATGTTAGCTTGTCAAGATTTGAGGAACCGAAAGCAACACATAGATATCAAACTTGCCAATATATCTGACCAAGAAAAAAAAATTTACAAGCTTCGTTTGCTCTCATCTATTAAGTGTGTTCGGTTTCTTTTAAGTGATGGGTTGCCTTTCCGTGGCTATGATGAATCAGATGCTTCAAAAAGGCGAGATTTATTTATTTCTACTCTAAAGTTTTATCCGAGAACAATGATGAAGTGAATAAAGTTGTGTTGAAAAATACTCCAGGAAACCACAAATTGACAGCACCTTCAATCCAAAAAGATATTTGTAGTGCTGCTGCATTTTTGATCACAAAAGCTATAGTTGCAGAGATCGGGGATAATTTTTTCTCTTTGTTAGTTGACGAGGCTTGTGATTCATCAATTAAAGAACAAATGGCTGCTGCTTTACGTTATGTGAACAAACATGGGTGCGTTATTGAGTGTTTTCTTGGCATTGTTCATGTTGCCAATACATGTGCTCAAACACTTAAAAAGGCTATGGAGTCACTTTTTGCAATACATGGATTAAGCATGTCACGTGTACGTGGGCAAGGATATGATGGAGCTAGTAACATGCGAGGAGAATTCAATGGTCTCAAAAGTTTGATTTTGTCAGATAATAAGTCTGCTTTTTATGTTCATTGTTTCGCTCATTAGCTTCAATTGACACTTGTAGCAGTTGCAAAAAAACATAAGAAGCTTAAATCAGTCTCTGATTATCTTGCAATTTTGGCAAATGTTGTTGGAGCTTCTTGCAAGCGTAAGGAAGTTCTTCGAGTGAAGCACATAGAAAAAATAATTCAAGGAGTTGCTTCTGGTGAAATCAAGACCGGACGTGGGTTGAATCAAGAAGCGACCTTGAAGCGGCCCGGAGACACGCGGTGGAGCTCACATTATGACACAATTCTTAGTGTTATTAACTTGTTTTCTGAAACAATTGAAGTGCTTGAGATAGTAGAAGATGATGCATCGGGGGATAAAAGTACAAAAGCAGGTACTTTGTTGCATTTCATGCGAGATTCTGAGTTTGTATTCTTGTTGCATTTAAATTTAATGAAAAAAGTTTTAGGAATCATGAATACCTTGTCACAAGCATTACAAAAGAAAGACCAAAATTTCGTAAATGCAATGGCTTTAGTTACTATCTCAAAGCAACGGTTACAAAGCATGAGAGATTCGGGTTACACTACAAAAAAAAAGTCATTGGCAACGGCGGTATTACCGACGACTGTATTCCCGTCGAGAATAACATCAATACCGACGGGCTAGCCGTCACCAATGTGTGCCGTCGATAATGACTTTTCACAGGGTATAATTGGCGCAAAATTTTCGCGGTGGAGGGAAAAGTCAAAGGCGACGGGAGAAAAATATACGAGTCGACGGGGACCCCGTCACTATTGAGTCAATCTCGACGGGTTTAATATCGACGGGCTTGCCGTCGAGAATGAGTCTTCTTTTTAAAGCTCTAATCGCGACGACAACGAGTCTATTTTTTTCTTCCCTCCCTGATTTCTTTTTCCCTCTCAATTCGCCTATTTCTCTTATTTCGCTCAATTGATTATCTGATTTACCGGCCAATTAATTCTCTTGCTTCTATGATTTGCTCAATTCATTTCCCATTTTGCCCAGTTCGTTATTTCGCCTCATCCGTGTTGTAACTCCTTCTTCATCCCAGTTGATTCCACAGTTCGCCTCGCTCATCCTCGTTGCAAACTCCTTCCGGTCGTACCTCCCGACGGTTCGCCTCATCGTCGCTCCAAAATCCTTCCATCAATTAGACAGCCAATTAATTAGACAGCCTCTACGCCCCACGCAGAATAAATATGTTGTCTTCTTTTTCAGTTGTTTTAAACATTTATAGGTATATTATCTTCTTCTTCCATCAATTAGACAGAATATGTATGTTATCTTCTTTAAATTATTAATGGGTTATTGATAATTTTGTTGATCTGCTAAGAAACTAGTTTTAGGCATTGTTGTACAAAGTTACTCCCTCCATTTAATAATGGGAGTAGTATTGATTATTGAACTTATTTTACTTTTCTGATATATATATATATATATATATATATATATATATATATATATATATTAGGACATACTTAATTCAACCCTACGATTTAATGCTAAAAAGAAAATAAGTCATCGAAAAAGATTAATTTTAAAGTTTGTTCTTGTATGTATAACGAAAATCAATAATCATATCGGATATATATTTTTGAGAGGAATGGACAATTTCGGGAATTTTCTTGTGCTAATCAATGGGGATTGTGGATTAATGTTGAAAGTTTCTGAAACTATTCACTTAGGTGTGATGTTTTTTGTTTGTCATGGTTGCTTTGGATCTGTTATGTCCATTCCCTGGGGATTTATAACAGTTTATAATCAACATTAATTGATAGGAGCCATATGACTACTTGGAATTTTGCTTTGGATTCACACCTAGTCAAATGCTTTGGAGTAGCTTTTCCAAATAGTGTTTTATCCCTAATTAAAATACTAGGATCAATTAAGGTACAAAATTATTATTATTCCTTACGGCAAGTTATAAAATTAAATATACATTTTGACATAGCACCTCGTTCGCCATACGGGACTCGATTCTGATATCTGGAGGCCGAGTTATTAACTCGTTCACCAAACTTAAGAAAACTTAGAAAAATAGTCGAAAAAGAGACCAAAACCCGCCTCGGGCGTCGAAACGAGTCGCAAACCTAGACATAACACCTCATAAATATTAGGCACGCGTTACAACTTACGGGACTCGATTCCGATATCCGGAGGCCGAGTTATCAACCCGTTCACTAAACTTAAGAAAACCTGAAGAACACAAACTAAACTAATTTAAATATGCTCTCTTTTCGACTTTGTTATTAATATTTTAATTTTGTACGGTCTTGTTGATGAGACTCTTGGGGGTAGAGGCAGCAGCACAGGCGATGATCGTGGAAGAGATGGTGATGACTGCAGAGCTGATGAGATGATGGAGGATGGGACCGGCGCTGGGACTGGCGATGGGACCGGATGTATGATAGATGACAGTGATGATGGTACTGACACTCCTGATCTGGGGCTGTAGTTAGTTTATGTTTATATTTTGACTTTCATGTATGAACTTATACAGTTTTGAGTTGTACAAACTAAAATTTTGTATATACTTAGGTTGATGGTTTAATGTATCTAACTATTTGATTGTTATTGATATCCGTTCATGAGGAAATATTTATTTTTCATTAGTTTGTAACAGGTATAATTATGTATATGTAATTGAACAGGAGAAATTTTAATTTTAAAAAAAATGTTTTTTTTTAAAAATGGCATTGGCGACGACTCAGCCGTCGGGAATGAGCGTCTAATAGTAATAAATATTACGACTCATTAGCGACGGCGTAGAAGTCATTAGCGACGGCATCCCCGTTGCCAATGACCCTTAAAAAAAAATTTGTCCATACATTGGCTACGACATTTTCCGTCGCGCATGCCGTAGCCAATGACATAGTGTCGACGGCACGCCGTAGCCAATGATGTCGTCGCCAATGCCCTTATTAGTGACGACGACCGACAGGGGCTAGGGGCGACGACCTCTGAGGCGACGGGAGTTACGACGGACCACTGTCGTCGCCAACAATGACCTCTTTTCTTGTAGTGTTGGGAGAGTTTATTGGCAAAAACTACTGAATTTTGTAATGTGCATGGGATAGTCGTTCGAGAAATGGAAGATATCTTTTTGGTTCAAGAGAGATCACGTCGGGGTGAAAAAGTTACCAATCTTCATCACTTTCAGGTTGAGTTACTCTATACAGTGATAGATAGTCAACTTCAAGAATTGAATGATCGATTTAACAATATTAATACAGAGTTGCTCTCATGTATGGCGTGTCTTGATCCAAGTAACTCTTTCTCAGTATTTGACAAGGAACAGTTGATTCAATTTACAAAGTTTTACCCGTTGGAATTTCAAGATACAGATCTTTGGGGGATTGATGATGAACTTGAAGCTTACATTACAGATATGAAAAATGATCTTGAATTTTCTAATGTGAAGGGGATTGGTGAACTTGCTCAAAAGTTGGTTAAGAAGAATAAGGCTGATTTGTATCCTCGAGTTTATTTATTGTTGAAATTAGCTTTGACTTTACCGGTTGCTACTGCGACTGTGGAGAGGATATTTTCAGCAATGAATATTATTAAAACTACTCTCCGAAACCAAATGGGTGATAAATGGTTGAGTGATTGTTTGGTTCCTTACATTGAAAATGATGTATTTGAAACTATTGATAATGAAGCTATCTTAGAACATTTTCAAGCTATGGGGTCTAGGAAGATAACATTGTAATTTGTAAACATTATTATGATTAGTGAATATTATGATTAGTTCAAGTTTTCTTTATTTAACTTCAACAAAAAAATTAGTTAAAATCTGCTCCTACTGGGAATAATTCCTGGATTCGCCCCTGATCATCTTCAAATAAAAGTAAAAGACAACCAATTGTTTGAAATGAAAATATTATATAGTGCAAATAAAAGTTCTTATTGGAGAAGAAATTATAACGATCAAATGTACTAAATATAATGATTTATATTTTTGTTAATGTCATTAATCATAACCCATATATGGATAAATGATTTAATATTGTGTTGAGTTAGGCAAGTCTACTGCTACAAGCCTGTAACGTTGTGTTACGGTAGGAGATTTGTTTATTTAAATCATGGCCATCAATCTTATAATGAATGATACAAGACGTGGTGGTTATATAAGATCTTACCGTCATTATTTGTTACGTATATGGATAAATGAATTCAAATTTGATGCTTTATTTCATGTCTCATATGTTACTCTTTTATGTAATTTTTATACAATTACAAAGTAATTTCATATAAATAAATAAGGATTAAGCATACAATAATAAAAATAAGACAACATATGAGACAGATAATCCGACTGTAGAATTGGAGTTTGAGAAACAGATGTCTTAGCATTTACTGACCACACAATAGTTTTTGGCTATATATAATCCTTGGCAACAAAATTCTATAATTTGGCTTGAATCTCTCCCACTCCTCAATCCTCAATCCTCACTCCTCCCAACATCTGATCCTGCGGTGCAAGAAAAATTTCTCTCATCGGTAAGAACTTAATTGTTATTCCTCTTTCATTTTTCATTATGATTATGCAAGTATATGTAAACAAAAATTCAAAGTTATGAGTCTTCAAAATCAGTTATAAATCAGTAGTCCAGTTTGACTTCTGATCAAAAGTTTAAAGGTTTTGTCGAACTCCAAACTTTATAAGATTATCCTTTGAAAATAAAATTTCAATATTATCCTTTTAAAATTCATTGAAAATATGTAAAGAAATTTTTTCCCCTCCTACCATGACAATATCTACAACTTTCATGTTTTTAAAACTGTATTTGCCTATAAATAGGCCATATATAAGTTAAAAACTCCATAATGTGGGATTAGTATGGAGTTCAAATAAATACACTCACCTTACAAAGTTGGTCGATCCACTATGGTAGCTCCACTTACACCAGGGAGAGTGTTAGGTTTATATAAACTCATATAACGTTATATTTATAATTGGTGTAAGATTATCCTGTATGGTTTAGTATGGTGTTTCAATTATAAATCAGCACCAAAAAATTTATTCTCTTTCTATCACAACTTAGAGCCTCATTTCTAAAATTGAAAAATATTAATAATGTATTTTTGGTCCAGGTTTACCCTTAAGAATAATACTACCATAATTTCAAGTTATAAGATTTATTGACTTTTAAAAGTCAATTTAAAATATTTTAATACTCAAATTGAATTGAGTCATTAAAAATTATGAAACACGAGTAGTACTTTTTAGGTAGTTCACAATATTAATATTGATCATTATATTGATTAAAATTAAATAAAATTACTTCATTTTGCGTTCAAAATTATTTTAAATTAACTTTAAAAAATTAATAATAATCTTATATTTTATTTTAGATCGAAGGACGTAATTAGTATCGAATAATAATAACGGTGGCATGATAGTGACAATAAAATGATAATCTTGTTGAACATTGTGTCCCTTTATATTATTATCAATAAAAAATTTCTCTTATGAATGAAATTAAAAAATAGCAAAGAAGACTTTTATGTAGAACATATCAAAATTCATAATGTTGTGAAAATCACGTTGATATATATTTATACTCATAATTTACTCGAGAACATTTTCTTGACATGATTTTGAAGATGGGAAAGTCAAATGAAAATAAAGAAGACAACATTTTTGAAGAACGCCACTCTCTCCACGAACACCCGCTCCGTCACCAAAAGGCTCAAGGGCCTTATAAGTGTAACGGTTGTAAGCAGCCTGGATTTACAACATGTTTCAAGTGCCCAGAAGATATTTGTGACTTCTACCTTCACGAAGACTGCTTTCAAGCCGAACAATCCCCCTACAAGACTCACAAATTTATGGGAAAATGTAAATTTTATTATCACGCCAGCCCGTCATGCGTTGCAGGTAAATACTGCAATGGGTGCGGACTGAATACACTAGGGTTTAGGTACGAGTGCTTGACGCATGATGAAAACCCGCATGATTTGCATCCAACTTGTGCTAACATAGATTTTGAGATGGATTGGGATGGTTTAAAGTTGAAACTTCGCAATAACGTTGAATCAAAGTGCTTGCACTGCAACCAGAGGAACCATGCGGAAGAAGGTGTAGGATTTACTGGGTGGAAATGGTTGTCCGAAGAGAGAGATTATGGGTTTCCCTTTCGTTCTTCATGCAGGAACATTTGCTTTCATGTGAAATGTATGAATGAGATAATGGCTCCTAAGGAAAACAAGTTTGATGAATATGAAATGTACCACAAATGCAGTATTGAATAGTTAGTCCATTTGTTATATCGAGTATATCTTATGGATTGCTATGTAAAAATTTAACTTAAAAAAAGTGTTTCTTGATGGATCACGAATTAAAATTTGTTGTCCAATTCCTTTGTTATTGTTGTCTCATCCTATATATTGCAATTTACCTAATTTTTATTCAAATTAAATGATTTATATATTAACTAATCTCATAACAATTTTAGATTGCGACTAAAATAGATATGTAATCTATATGCAGATTGAACTTCACATGTTTGAAATTGATACATTAATTTTGTTGAAATAAATTAAGCAAAGGACTATTGACCATTTCAATTATCATTATAATTATTAGAAAATGACTATAATAACCTAAAAAATAAAATAAAATAAAATAAAAGCAAGAGACAAATGGGTGGATATTAGAATTGATAGAATCCCTAGAATAGGAAGTTAAGGCCCAAATTCAGTAGTGGAAACAGCCACAAAATTAAATTACAGTAGATTTATAAGATTGAAGATTTGCATATTGAACAGTTAAAAGAGTGCATAATTTACAAATACTATTATTGGCCGGGCACACATAAAAACTCGTTTCTACATAGATCAAAAATGAAGCCGAATTCAACTACTAGATAAAGAAAAAGGAGATGGACACGGGGGCTTGATAACATCAACAACTCCTTCAAGCATCATGCATTCATGCTAACCTTCCTCATGTTTGGCCTTAGAGATGGATCTTCTTGAATACACCAAATACCAACCATCACAAACCTCTCAAGCTTATCCCATTCATTCAATATAGCCTCTTTGTCATGATAAGGGATAATTTCAATACTTAGCACCCGAAATTTGACTAAGTTGCTGAACAAGCCTGCTATATTTGACAAAAATGTAAAAGCAAATTTCCATGTGTTAGATAACTATTAAAATCAGCATTATTGGTTAAATTGGGCACGGATTGGACAAGAAAAGAGGTGGAAGGAAAAGAAAGGTGGCCCACGTTTATGAAAAAAATAAAAACGAACTTGTCCTTTTGTTTTTTTTTCCTTCTTTCCAATTAGGTGGGGACAAGCTTATATATATATATATATATGTATATATATATATATATGTATGTATATGTATACTGAGAGAAAGAAATGAGATGTGTATATCTTCGGTGGCGCACGTTTATGAAAAAAATAAAAACGAACTTGTCCTTTTGTTTTTTTTTCTTTCTTTCCAACTAGATGGGGACAAGCTTTTATATATATATATATATATATATATATATATATATATATATATGTATACTGAGAGAAAGAAATGAGATGTGTATATCTTCCGTTCTGCTAATTAATCAACAGATGTTATTAATCAGTTATCTATACTTCTTTAATTTTCAACAATTAATTTCAATTAATATTATAAACTCACAATATTGATAACTAGATCGTTTTCACGAAAGATGAGCCCTTCCGTATAAACGGCGCGCAATTAAATAACTTATTTTCTTGACAGAACTTTTAAACATTGTCAATAATATTATCCGGTCTAATAATATCATATCAATAATATGAGTTACTGTGTCGTGACAATTAATAATGTGAAATACTGTGCAGATGTTACTGTAACAATTATTGAGTTAACACACTATGCAATTGCTATTGTAACAATTATTGGATCAATAATATAAACTATTGTGCAATACCGTGTGCTACTGTTAGAATATTGCGTACTACTGTGGAGTACCGCGTGCTACTATTCTTTTATTACCGGATATTTCAACAGTTGTATGTGATAGTAGCGTTTACAATTTTGTTATAAAAAGTTATTAATACTATTATTTTCTGTATCTGACAATTAATTGTTATGGGGCCCATCAATGATTGGTTATTTCGGAGCGTCGTATTTTGCCAAATATAATATTTCCTGATAGAAAGAATATTCTTTGACAAAAAAAATATTCTCCGTTGATAATTTGCAATATCACCTTTAACGATAATATCACCCTTAACTATAATATGATAATAAATCAAAGGTAATTTTATCCAAATAAATATTTATGTAGTACTTTTATCATTTTTTTGAGGACAAAATTTTTTACCACATGAGTCATTAATTTTGGCGACGGAGGGAGTATTAAGATTCATATGTTAGCTAAGGATTTCAACAACAATTCATATTTAAACAATATTAGTGCGGATTATTATCATATGTTGAGTTGTGAATGTGAAAATGTTTCTTTAGTCATGTGGAAAGATCTGAGATTCGTATTTCCTATGTCTTTGCGGAGGTAGCGCAATCATTGGAGTTTCATGTTCATACCTTTTGGATTGATGATATTCATTTTATTATCTTTCCTCTGGTTGTGTATGATAATTTAGAGCAGTAAAAATAAAAAAATAAAATCTGTCATTGGATTGTTTTTTCAAAAAAAATATTACAATTAAGAAAGACAATTATAACTGTGTATCAAATTATTTAAAGATAATATGGGTTTCAATGCTCTTGTCTTAAGGTACTGTTGACATTTCAAAACTTACACTACGTAACTAACTAACTATACAAACTATTTTAGAATTTTCTCAGAGTTTTTTTAACTGTGGGAATATTTTAATAAGGTCTCATATAAAATAAGAAATACACTTCACGTAAAAAGAATAAATGAAGTCACACAAGAAAGAATCAAACTTTAAATAGCCTAGCAGAAAGTAGGATCCAAAATTCATATTCCCTCCATTCAAAATATAAGAGCAATTTAAACTTTTGAAGTCAATTTATATTTTTAAATTTAAAAAATTGATATAATTCATTAACTTGGAAAATATTAATCTTGTAACTCGAAATACTTTCTAAATAACTTACAATCCTCATAGACTAAAATTTAATGAATTCATGCTAATTTTAAATTTAACTAGAAAAAAATCATAAAGAAACTAATCATAAATAAGAGTGTATAAAATAATCACCCAAGTCAAACAATCTTGTGTGAATTGCATTGCCACAAATCATGCTATGGTGCATGATCAAGAGGAGATGCGAAGTTATAATTCCTCCACTCCTTATAAGTATGCAAGGGTCACCCTCGATAAATACAGTATTGAAATTGCTAAACTGAACGAACTTTGAAGTTGGCCACAATCCAAAAAGGAAATACAATATAATCTAATTTAATTACAACCAAATAATTAAACAAACTGCACAGGAAAATCTACTTCCAAACAATTCTCAAATTTTTAATAGTTTAAAGACTTTGGACTAGAAGATGCTGCTTCTAGCATCCTTCCATTAATTGTATTGAATAATTCGGATCAATAAATTATCTTATTAGAGGAAAGGAAAATTATTTTACCTTCCCAGATAAGACTAATTCTGTAAACAAAAGATGACATGGTTAGGGTTCAACAAGCCAAAACAAGGACAATACTTAATGGTTATTAAGGAATTAACAAATAATTTGTCGAGATAGATCTTTAGGTTTTTCAATAAAATTTTATTTTACCGATCATATATATATATATATATATATATATATATATATATTCAATTCAATAAAGCCATATAGTTCAAAGTTCATGATTAATTAATAATTAATTAATGAACAGGCTGTTAGAAAATAATTATTTGATTGATTAATTAGAGAATATTCAATTGATCAAGTTGATTTATGGACGGCTGTAATGACAGGGAAACAACAATAATTGTGCACCAGAGGCCAGAGGTACTGTCCAATTTTTGTACATTGTTTTTTAATGTGCTACAATTAATTAGCCATGTCCAATATTTTATTCCTGTCAATATTAACATTGTGTCTCTGTCTCATCTGAATACTCGATACATTATCTAGGACTATAATAGTAACAATTTGGTCCCATTACGAGTCTAGATCAATTAGAGTTGTAAACCAGTCCAACTGAGTTGAGTTTTAATTTTGAGTACAAACTTGATTAAAAGTTAAACGAATTCAAATTGAACTTTTATACAAATCTCAATATGTATGAATTTAGATTGTTTATAAATGAGTCAAGCACGAGCTCGCGTCAAGCCTAATTGAACTCTGTTGAAGGTTGTTTGCTTTGATGATGATTATCTTGTATGTTTATATGGAATTATGTCTATGAAATTATGTGCAAATGTCTCTATGAGATTATGTGCAAATGTGTCTCTATGTGATTATGTGCCAATGTGTCTATATGTGATTATGGGTTAATGTGACCATGTGCTTTAATGCTTGGTTATCTAAGTGATTAGGTGCTAAGGTGGTTATGTGTTTATATATCTATTGACTTATGTGAACTATCTAAGTGTGTGCTTTCATTTGACATGTCAAGAAGATGATACATTAATAATGTTGTGGTTTGCACACACTACTAGAAAATCACCATATAGCGACGGTCGCCGACCGTCGCTATAGGCTATAGCGACGGTCGCTATAGGCTATAGCGACGGTCGCTGACGGTCGCAATAGGCTATAGCGACGGTCGCCGACCGTCGCTATAGAATCCGTCGCTAAAACTTATAGCAACAGTCACGCATATCTATACCCACGGTCGGACCATCGCTAGAAAGCACACAAAAACGCGCTTGCAGGTTTTTACCGACGGTCGATGTATATTTGTAGTGACCGTCGCTACCGTCGCTATAGAGGTTTTGGCACGAATGTCTTTGAGCTATAGCGACGGTCCCGACCGTTGCTATATGCAAAGGACCATCGCTATATGCAATTAATAGCGCGAATAGCTGAGTTCTATAGCGACGGTCTTGACCGTCACTATATGAATTTTTGGCGCGAATGTTTGAGTGTTATAGCGATGGCCCCGATCGTCGCTATTTCAATTCCAATTTTTTTTTATTTTTTTTAATATTAGCTGTCATTATTCTGCAATATTTCTTTTACCAAGAAGTATATTTACAGTCAAACCATACCATACTGAACACAACATTTTCAACTAAAAGAGCAAGACAAAACAAATTATCATTGAAAATTACAAATTAAAGTATATAATGTCACCTCCATATACATTACTATCCAAAATAGCGTTACTATATATCAAAACAGTACATAGCCAGTAGCACAAATTAATAACATGTCACAGGTCCTCTATAGGATTGTTCGATCCAGTAATATCATCATTATCCCCTTTTGTCGATCGATCCTACAAATTAATTACCAAGTGAACTTGTTAATTCATACAAAGAGAGTGAGAGAGCAATACTTTTACCTGTAGGTGAGAGTGAAAAAGCAATACCTGATTGTTGGACTGAGCATTCGAAAATGACGATTTCTTGAGCATTTCTGCAATGATTGATTGCAATTCATTTACTTTCCTTGCAATGTCATCTCCTTTGTCCCGCACCATTTTCAACTTAGCTTTTAATTCTTGATTCTCACGATGTACATCATTATTTGTTTCACGAGGCCCCAAAGTGTTTGTAGCCGTAGCACCAACTCCATATTGTCGAAGTCTGCCATGTCGCTCCGACCCAAGCACCTGTGCAAGAATATCATTTCTTCCAGTAGATAGTGCAGAACTGCTTCCGCCAGCTGTCGCCTGAGTCTCCTTTAACTCAATAATTTTTTCCTGTGAAAAAATAAATTATCATATTCAGCTTAAAAATTAAGAAAGCAAAGGGCTAAGCCACACACCCAGCACAAAAACATGTATATATTAGTAGTTCACATCTATAATAAATGAGTGTGACAGTATATGCTTAGTCGTATAAAATAAGTTCCAGCTTCAATTATAGATTACATTCATAAAATTCATACATTCTGTATTCATGAATAAGATATGAAAGCTTTTACACTCAAGTAAAATTGCATTTTTTTTAATTGTACAACTAACTGCATATTATCCTTGCTATGTGCATGATTAGTCGGTTTAAAACTTTAAAATATGCTCCAAGCTTCATAACTTTTAACATAAAAGAAATATGAGTAAACTCTAGTTTCTCAATCATACCAACAATATATTTAAAATAATATCTATAGAATTTTAACTTATGACAACAACACAATGATACATATATTGACGGGGTAATGATAAAATTGTACACAAGTTAGCATATTTTTCGATTTTAACCCATAAATTTAGAAAATTGACAATCAACTCCTGAATTTTTTTAGAAGACACTGTTATTCCCTCCTTTCGGTCGATTCCATCAATTTTTTGCTTGAACTATAATTTGACTATCTGTTATGTTGACTTATATTGACCACATATGTTTGGCTATTGAAGACTAATACATAATTTAATTTCTCTACAAAGACATAAAAGTAATAACACGAACAAAAATAAATTCAAATTAATCATAAACAAAATTCATTTTCTTCTCCTTCCTACCTAGATGTGCACAAATGCCCTGCGGCCTGAGACCTAGCCTTGGTCTGGCTTGAGCCCGGCCTGGTCAAAGGCAGGCATGGTCAAAGCCTGAATCCTACCTAAAGCCAGGAGGGAAATTAAAATTAAAAAAAATGAAGCTTATAGTTATAGCTTATATTGTTATATTGTTAGGATACGTTTATGTACACTACTTCAAATACTACATTTTACACTACATTGCACATCCAACCATTAAAAAATAGGACCTGACACGGAAATTCACGTCAGGTCCCACTTTTTAATGGTTGGATGTGTAATGTAGTGTAAAATGTAGTGTTTGGAGTAGTGTATGTAGACTTATCCATATTGTTATAGTTATACCACTTCATCAATCTACTGATAAACTAGCCAACAACAGATGTACAGATGGAGTAGCTTTATGATGCCATGGAGTAGCTTTATGATGCCTAATTGTGTTGGTTTAAAATCAATATTTGTGGTTTAATTGCACAATTAGGAATTGAGTGTTTATAATTTATATGTACAGCTCTCTGTCAAATTGTGTAGTACTGTAGATAGTCATTTTTAATTTCTTCCTCTCTACTTCACTTATCCATTGCCTATTCTTCTTTTCTCTTTTTTTGGTTTATTAAATTTGTCACCCAAACCCTTAAAACATCCCCGCCCCCCACCCCCCACATAAAAAAAAACCCAACTCGTCCCCAACCCCATGAGCCATTATTCATGGTATCAAATGATACCTGGCCACTGCCTATTCTTTAATGTGACCATTAAACAAATTGAATTGAGTGATTAAAAATTATGAAACAGGAGTAATACCTTTTAGGTAATTCACAATATTGATCATCGTATTGATTAAAATTAAATAAAATTACTTCATTTTGTGTTCAAAATTATTTTAAATTGACTTTAAAAAATCAATAATAATCTTGTATTTTATTTTAGATCGGAAGAAGTAATTAATATCCACAAGGACCACAACAATAATGGTGGTAAGATGATAATCTTGTAGAACATTGTGTCCTTTTATATTATTATCAATAAAAAAATTCTCTTATGAATGAAATTAAAAAATAGCAAAGAAGACTTATGTAGAACATATCAAAATTCATAATGTTGTGAAAATCACGTTGATATATATTTATACTCATAATTTACTCGATAACATTTTTTTGACATGGTTTTTTAAAGATGGGAAAGTAAGACGACAACATTTTTGAAAAATATCATTCGAGTCACGAACACCCGCTACGTCATCAAAAGGCCCATGGGCCTTATACGAGTAATAGTTGTAAGCAACCCGGATTTACAAGATGTTTTAAGTGCCAAAAAGATGCTTGTGACTTCTATCTTCAAGAGGACTGCTTTCAGGCCGAATATTTCCCCTACAAAACTCACAAATTTATGAAAAAATGTAAATTTTATTATCACGCCAGCCCGTCATGCGTTGCAGTATGCAGCGTGTGCAGATTGGATACACTAGGGTTTAGGTACGAGTGCTCGACGTGTGGCGAAAAACCGCATGATTTGCATCCAACTTGTGCTAACTTAATAGATTCTGAGATGGATTGGGATGGTTTAAAGTTTGAACTTCGCGATAAAGTTGAATCAAAGTGCTTGTACTGCAACCAGAGGTACCCTGCGGAAGAATGTGTAGAATTTACTGGGTGGAAATGGTTTTCCGAAAAGAGAGATTATGGGTTTCCCTTTCGTTCTTCATGCAGGAACATTTGCTTTCATGTGAAATGTATGAATGAGATAATGGCTCCCAAGGAAAATAAGTTTGATGAATATGAAATGTACCACAAATGCAGTATTGAATAGTTAGTCCATTTGTTATATTGAGTATATCTCATGGATTGCTATGTAAAAATTTAACTTTAAAAAGTGTTTCTTGATGTATCACGAATTAAAATTTGTTGTCCAATCCCTTTGTTACTGTTGTCTCATCCTGTATATTGCAATCCACCTAATTTTTATTCAAATTAAATGATTTATATATTAACTAATCTCATAATGATTTTAGATTACGACGACTAAAATAGATATGTAATCTATATGCAGATTGGACTTCACATGTTTAAAACTGATACATTAATTTTGTTAAAATAAATTAAGAAAAGGATTGTTGACCATTTCAATTATCATTATAATTATTAGAAAATGACTATAATAACCTAAAAAATAAAATAAAATAAAAGCAAGAGACAAATGGGTGGATATTAGAATTGATGGAATCCCTGGAATAGGAAGTTAATGCCCAAATTCAGGATTGAAAACAACCACAAAATTAAATTACAGTAAATTTATCAGATTGAATATTTGCATATTTAACAGTTAAAAGAGTGCATAATTTACAAATATTATTATTGGCCACACATAAAAACTCATTTCTACATAGATCAAAAAGGAAGCCGAATTCAACGGTTAGAGAAAGAAAAAGGAGATGGACACGGGGGCTTGATAACATCAACAACTCCTTCAAGCATCATGCTAACCTTCCTCATGTTTGGCCTTAGAGATGGATCTTCTTGAATGCACCAAATACCAACCATCACAAACCTCTCAAGCTTTATCCCATTCATTCAATATAGCCTTTTTGTCATGATCTACTAAATCAACTAATCTACCTTCTTGAAAGCAATCCCAAACCCGATCTGTTAAAATGGATTTCTCCCACAAAATACGGAATAATTTCAATATTTAGCACCCCAAATTTGACTAAGTTGCTGAACAAGCCTGCTATATTTGACAAAAATGTAAAAGGAGAACTATTAAAATTAGCATTATTGGTTAAATTGGGCATGGATTGGACAAGAAAAGAGGTGGAAGGAAAAGAAAGCTGACACACGTTTATGAAAAAAATGAAAATGAACTTGTCCTTTTGTTTTTTTTTCTTTCTTTCCAACTAGGTGGGCACACGCTTTTATATATATATATATATATATATATATATATATATATATTATATATATATATATATATATGATGTATGTGTGACGCCCCCAAATCCGGGTACCTCAAACCCGAATCCGGTGCTACACGGTACATCCCATTCCATACAACAAAATAGACATGAATGTAATTACTATATTATTACAACACGTCTTACTCTCAATTCCCAAGTTCTAATACCATAACATCATTCCAAATACATAATAAGTCTTAATATTACAACATTACTAATACAAATAGACTACGACGCCATCTAGACGTTCATCTTGCCCTTTCCCTTGTCCTTACCGGAACCTTCAACCCGCTCGGACTTAGCTGCAATGTTTAATATAAAGCAAGAATGAGCATTCAATTGCCCAACAAGTATAACAGTTGAATAACAACAATATCATCAATCATATCATTTCTCTTCGACAACTGAACAATAGTTGTGAAATATTCTGAATAAATAAGAATAATATTTTGCTTTCGTTTTAAAAATATATTTTCGAAACGACATTGAGTGGTCATAAGACCTTGAACTTTCTTTTGCTTTCTTGAAAAGGTACACAACAATATAACTGCAAACCGTCTTACTTACGAGCACTTCTAGGTGATCAGCCTATTGTACTCTATGTTGATCAACACTCTAGCTGGAAACGACTATATGCGTTTGTTTAGGCGCTCGATGCCTTGTCAGAATAACTGACTAAAAACTGTCCCTAATATTAGGGTTGTTCATCTCATTCATGTCTCGGAATCCTAACCAAAGCAATTCGGTTGGATAGCTCTAATTAATCATCAATAACATTTCAAGGATTTATTATCAAATCAATAAAATATTTCAATATTTGTCTAGCCGAAACAAATGGCATCGACGTTCTCTATAACAGTTCATATATATGTGAACTTGAAAGCTTTAACAATTTATGTCATAACATAGCTCGAATACTTATGCAAATACTGAAAAATTTACATAAGTAAGGAATTCACACAACCATATATGTATTGCGTACATCGAAACTTCAAACATCGCATGAGGATCATGAGAATATAAAATCAAATGAATCAAATAAACTTGCCCAACACAAGGGTTAGACAAGCGTCAGAAAACTTGCACAATATACGTCTTTTGTATAAGATACGAAACTTGCATTCAATACTGAAAATGAATGAAGCTAGAGAACTTGCCCAACACAAGGGTTAGACAAGGGTTTAGGAAACTTGCCTTAAGCACTTGCTACTACTTGACGTTAATCGCCCTTCAAATATGTCCTACGCATTTAGACATATATTCACATACCAATTAGTCTCACAATAAACACCAAACATTGGCCTTCATTAATCAACACATTATAATCATTACGAACATTGATTGCCACTATGACAACCCAAACGGGGGTCTCGCTCCCCGGTGAGCGAGCGGCTGCATAGCTCGCCGGTGAGTTGGCGGGGGAGTAGGGGGCAGCGCCCCCTGAAAGCCAAACGAAAAATGCAACTATGTTATTCATTTCATTTAAGCAAACTTCACGTGACTTAGTTATTTCATGCTTGGGGTCATTCAACTATTACACTAACATATCATACATATGCTTTGGGGTATTTATAACATGTTAGGCCTATGTAAACATGCATCAAATCAACAACACGAAACAACCTATGCTTGGGAGTGGCGCAGCTGCGCCACTCCGCATCCAGGGACTTTCAGGTTCTGCTACTGCAGAACCCAAAAACCCAAACTCTTGATTCTGTCCTATTTGCTTCTTAGCCATTATACAACAAGTCTATATGACTCAAAACATACTTTTGCAACTGAACTATGTATCATAACATCATTAAATCAATTAATCATCTCTAATTTTCATGTTCCTTAGAGAAATCATTCTCTTGGACATTAAACCGAATAGTTGGTGGGCATGGCTTTAGAGTTCATAACTCATAACCTACCATTACATGGTTACCATTGACTTCACATATGAAATCAATTCCCATAGCTCCTGGACATATACAACCAGTACACAACCAATGCACACAACCAAACCAAGATGATTGCAACTTCATTATTAACAAAACATGAATAACAGTCCACTAATGTCTATTTCAGTCTATTTCTTGATTCCTTATGCATAGGTCCGATTCTTATTCATTGTTCCACTTTCACATATCATTAACAGGCTTTAATAGAGCTAATTAACAACCATACATGTTCATGCACTAACTAGCAAAATCAGTCACATAACTTCAACAAAGTAACCAACACAAAACTAAGAACTTAGAAATATTGTGCAAATGAGCTAAGCTCTATATTGCTTACCTCTTGGAGCTTATTCTAGGTTGCTAATTGAATTAAATAGCAACTGCTACCACACTCCTTCTTCTTCCTCAATTCACCCGTACACACTCAATTCCTACACTCTCTCAATTTTCAGCTATCTTACTAAGCAACAAGTGAAAGGAATGGAGGCTAAGCAATGGAAGAGTATATATAGAAGAAGGATTTGAGTTTCTTGGAGGTGGAGGAGCTGAGCATGCTCGGGCATGGCAGCTCCCCATGTATGGGCGACTGAGCTTTTGCTCTCCCCATGGCTCGGGTACTCCCCCCTCTTTTCCCAAGTTGCTTTCTTACATTCTTCCTTCACCAAATGCAAATTTTGCTCCTCCCCAAATGCATCACGTTCTTCATTTTCTTCTCCCTCTCTTCCTTCTCCCGTACTCTTCTTCCTTCTTCAATGTGACCAGCTGATTACATAACCCATTTCCCTAATGGGTCATGGGTTGTGGGTTATGGATGGTGGGTTTGGTTCATGGACTAGGTCCATGGGTTTTGGGCTTCAATTAATAACATATTGGGCTTCTCTTGGACTCCAAATTTAATTCTAATTGGGCTTCTAATAAATATCCAATTGGGCTAAAATAAAATCCCACATTTGGATTATCAATCCCTCTCATTAACGCTTTGGCGAAATTATGAAAAGTCATAAAATCGAAAAAGGCGTCTTTTGCGTAAATAGCGCTTTAGCGCTATTCTTTAAAATAATTTAATCAATACCATGAGATAACAACACTCAAAAATTATCACATACACATCATATGTAGTAATAAAATATTCAAACACATAACGCGGAATAATATTAATAAAAGTTGAATTTATTCAATAAAATTCATAGCCTCGCGTTACAAAGCTACCCGCGATCCGCGATCGTTATAGTATGTATGTATGTATGTATGTATGTATGTATGTATGCATGTATGTATGTGTATATGTATACCGGGAGAAAGAAATGACATATGTGTATATCTTCCATTCTGCTAATTAATCAACACCTGTTATTAATCAGTTATTTATACTTCTTTAATTTTCTACAATTAATTTCAATTAATATTATAAACTCACAATATTGACAACTAGATCGTTTTTAGGAAAGATGAGATCTTCCGTATAAACGACGCGCAATTAAATAACTCATTTCCTTGATAGAATTTTTAAATATTGTCAATAATGTTATCTGGTCTAATAATATCATATCAACAATATGAGTTATTGTGTCGTGACAATTAATAATGTAAAATATTGTGCAGATGTTACTGTAACAGTTATTGAGTTAACATACTATGCAATTGTTATTGTAACAATTATTGGATCAATAATATGAACTATTGTATAATACCATGTGCTACTATTGGAATACCGTGTGCTATTGTGGAATATCGTGTGTTACTATTTTTTATTATCAGGTATTTCAACTGTTGTTTATGCATGGTATTTCAACCGTCGAATTCGAGTATTATTGGAGAGTATTTTACAAATAACAAATTACTAAAAGAGACGGGTACAGCTGCAGTCCTAAGTTACTAAAAGAGGGCTGGACCACCTCCAATAACAAATTTCCATCTACCAAAAAGGTGAGAGTGACAAGTCTGCCAACAAGATGGGACATGTAAGTAATTATGTAAACATATATGTATGGATAGTACCAGGAAAAATTATCAGAAAGAAGAGTATACGAAAAAAATTACCTGAGTAAATTGCGATCTGGTGGGTGGTAGACGAATAAGATTTAACACAAGCAATAACAGGATAGAAAGTTAATTCCTCTACTATTCTGAAGTATTCGAAACAGGATAGAAAGTTAATTCCTCTACTATCCTCAAGTATTCGAAACGTTAAATTTATACTCGAATTCGACTTGAATTTGAATTGTATTTGAAAAATTCTACTAGGATTCGATTCGAATATTTATTACTCGAATTTGATCCGATTCGAATCGAATTATATTCAACATACTTGCAAGCTTTAAATTCAAGCTCAAATTCGAGTCTTTACATAATGACTAGCTTTATAATAAATATAATTATAAATTAAATTTGCTATTTTACTTAGAAATGAGAAAATATATTTACTATTACACTTTACAAATATAAAATCATAATTAAAATTAAAAATAAAATAAAATAAAAATAATTAATTATCCTAATTTGATTTAATTTTGTATATATTATAAAAGAATGTATCGAGTATCTATTCGAATCTGTATCAATAGAGTATGTATCGAATCACAATCGAGAATTCGAGTAGTTCGAATCTTAAACGAGTCGAGTATAACCTTGCTCAGATTCTACTCATATTTTTATTCGAACTATATTTTATGCTCAAATTTGGATCATATTATTAACGAATCCGAGTCTCGCTCGTATTTTTTCGAGTCAATCCCAAACTGTTTGGCTCGTTTACAGCCTTGCATGTATGTGCATTTGTATGTATAGTAACAGGAAAAATTATTAGAAAGAAAAGTATACAAAACAAAATACATGAGTAAATATAATATTTCAGTCTCACATTAAAATATATAAAAAAGATTTATCCGTACATAAAAAATTAAGTTGCTAATTATTAGTATCTTCAGTAAAAACTTTTTGAATAAGCATGTGGTGGACTAAGATAATCTAAGAAAATACTATTTAGACTATTGATTTAAGGTCTTATTTGGATAAATTTGATTCAATTCATACTTGAAATTTGACCTCAGTTGTTAAAGTAAAAGAAGATTTAACGCAAGCATTAACAGGATAGAAAGTTGAGCCAAATTAACTCTCATAGTTTGTTGATTCACACATACATCTATTTATCCCTCTCTATCTTAAATCACATCAATTTTGAGTTTATAATATCTCATATCAATTTAAAAAATTAATGTTAATTTTATATTTTAAAACGAAAAGAGTATTTAAAATTTTAAATATTCATAGAACAGAATTTTCTTTGTTAAGAGAATAGAAATGGAGACTAACACCTTCGCTTGCAATTAATTGTCGTCTATTCCTTTGCAATTAATTGGCGTGTTGAGGTGTTCTTCTACATGATGTTTAAATATTTCTTGTGGGTATAGTATTCAACTACTGTGATTTTAATTTCAAATTAATGAGTGTTTCTAAATTAGTTGGAGGGCTATTTCAAAGAAAATAATTGACAAATGTTTTATTTTAAACAGCTAGACAAAGACTAATTAAGTATTTTTTTTTAAGGTTTCAAGCCTCATCATTGGATCATCCATGGTCCTCTATTTTAAATATTCTCTCTGTATTTTTTTCAATTTATCCTAGTCCTCGAGTAGTATAATGAGTTGATATTTATATGGGTTAATATATTTAATTTATTTTTGGATAGAGAGAGAATTAGTAATGTTACTAGTTGACTATTAAGTTAAATAAAATATGATAATAAGTCAAGGGTAATTTTGTTTAAGTAAAAATTTATATAATACTTTTGTCATCTTTTTAAAAATAAATTTTTTTACAACTTAAGTCGTCCTTTTAGAAATGGAAGGGTTATTACGATTCATATGTCAGCTAAGGATTTGAATGACAATTCATATTTAAACAATATTAGTGCGGATTATTATCGTATGTTGAGTTGTGAATGTGAAAATATATGTTTCTTTAGTAATGTGGGAGATCTGAGATTCGTATTTCCTATGTCCTTGCGGAGCTGGCGCAATCATTGGAGTTTCATGTTTATACCTTTTGAATTGATGATAATTTAGAGCAATAAAAAAAAACCAGTCATTGGACTGTTTCTTCAAAAAAAAAGTATATTACAATTAAGAAAGACTATTTATAATTGTGTATCAAATTATTTAAAGATAATATGGGTTTCAATGATATTGTCTTGAGCAGTGGCAGAACCAGAACCTTTCTCAAGAGAGGTCAAAAAACATCAGTAAAAAAAATTATTTATTGACGCTTGAAGTCAAAATATATCATTTGAACCTATTTGAAATTATCGGTCAAAATATATCAATAATTTCATCCATTTAAACATTTCACAATAATTTCATCATTCATCAATTCAATTATTCAAACATTTCATCATAATTTCATCAACTAACCCTAGGTGTGTGCAAATATTTCGGTTTTTTCGGTTTTCTGGTAAACCGAACCGGTCGATTCGGTACAAATAGTAAACGGTTCGGTTTCGGTACAAAAATTCGGTATAAACCGGATTGTCAGTTTCGGTTTCGGGAAGGGGTTTGGCTGGTTCAGTAAATACCGAACTGAGCCGGTTGAACCGGTTGCATTAAAAGTATTTCTATTTTCTTATCCTTTCACAGTTTCACTTTATTCCCCCAACCCAACCCAAACTAAATAGATCTGAGACTCAAGTTCAGACAGTCAGACCATCCTCGATTCAAAGCTCGAACCTTTCTCTCCATCCCCACCATCTCCGCTCTGATCCATCCTCTCCCACCGGCCAAACCTCCGATCGTCGATCCTCTCCCACCGTAGTTTCTCGTTTCTCATTTCTCTTTATTTATTCAGTCGTCTCTTCACTCACCACTCGCTAATTGTCGACTCCAGAATTTTTTGAGGTAAGTTTTCTACAAATTGGCCTTAGATGGTATATAATCCGTGTTTATTTTGAGATTTAGTCAATGAATTTTTCTCTATTTATGTCGATTTGTCTATTAATGGGTGTTTACTGTTTAGGGCTTTTTTTGGGTGGTTTGTTTATTATGTAATGCTTGACTTTATGAACTTATCCTAAATGATGAAAACTGGTGCTTTATGACTTATGTTATTGTATTTACTTTTATGTTTGTTTTTAAAAAAGAGGCATGCATACTTCTATAGTTTTGTTCATCCAGATATGAAAGACAGAAAGAGGCATATTATAGATTTCATTTTTATGCAATCACAAATTTTTATCTTGTTGAAAATGATTTACAGGCTTGCAAGATGTGGTATTCACCATTCACTCATTCAGTACAAGTACAAGTAACTTTTAGTTGTGACATTGGATAGTTTAGCAATACTAAAATGAATATGTATGAACTGACTAATGTGGTATTCACCATTCCTTACTTAAGAAAATAAGAAGTGTATGACTTTTTACCTAAAGTTTGGAAGAATTAAATTTGGAGTTGTGGTTTAAAAACTCATTTTTGCTTTGCAGTAATGGTGGATAACTGGATCATTCATTCATGCTTCCCTTGACATCTGAAATTCTGAATGGTGGCTCATGGCTCATGGCTATTTTGTTGTTGGGCACACTGTTGTTGGTTGTTTTATTACTACTAGTCTGCTACAATATTGATGTATTGATGTTTATTGATCCTTGAGATAGTACAATATTATGTATTGATGTTTCATTACTACTACAATATTGATGTATTCATAATTTGGAGGATTACTGATTTGTTTTGATGTTATGTCCTACTGTATGTCTGTATTGCTGTTGTATTCATCTTGTTGCTTTTAATATATGGTTTGGAAGTCTTTTTGATTGAATGGGTTAATTGAAATGTGAAACAGTGATGCTTGCTTACTGGCTTAATTGATAACAGTTCAGAGATGCTTCTTTCAGTTCTTTGTTTACATATAACCGGTACAAAGCAGGTACAAACCGGTACCGAACCGGCTAACCGGTTTGGTATACCGGTCTATTCGGTACCGGTATCGGTACGGGATTTTGACCAGTTTCAGTATTCGGTTCGGTACGGTACGGTCCGGTCCGGTTCGGTAATTTACCGATGCACAGTCCTAACTAACCCAATTCAATAATTTCAATTATTTCATTTTCACAAACAATATATCATTTGAACCCATTTGAAATTATTAGAAGCTAATTAATAATAAAAAAAGGCAATATTCTTTTATAACCATTTTCAAGAATTTACAAGAGAAAGAGGCATACTGTGTAGGATGTGGAATTGGGTTTGTTGAGAACTCAGAAGGGTTGCTTAAGTGAAGTTGTAGAGATTGAAGGCTCTTCTGTTCTGGAAAATGTAAAGATTGTAGTGATTCTTGTGCTCAAAAACTGAGAAACAGAGTAAACAGAGTGAAATTAGTTCAAACTTAATGCAACTAGAACCTCTCTCTTTTTTTCTTTTTTGCTTATAATGAAATCAAAACCTGAAAACTATAAAAAGAGGTAAAATTAATGTAAAGATTGAATCTTTATTATATGTGTATACAGTATATATAACTTATTGATGGAATCCCCTATTTGAACAGTGGGGTCTTGTCTTTCCATTCTTAAACTCCGTCTACTACAACTGTTGCAGTCTTGCAGACTTAGTAAAGTGGAAGGGAACTGGGAAAGGATAGCAGCCGCCAGTCAGCAGAGGCTGAGATTTGAGAGATGAGATGAGAGGCGGTCAGTGGATGCGATGAGAGGCGGTCGCCAGTCAGCCTTGCAAAGGGTTAACTGTTGATGCGATTTTGAAGATAAGAGAAGAAAAGGATTTTTTTTTTATTTTTTTATTTTAAACTTACTAAATGAAACGACGTCGTTTCATGTAGGTTTAAAAAAAAACCTAACTGTTGGCTCATCTGTGCAAAGAAGAAGGCTGAAGGCGGTGGCAAGCTGAAGGCTGAACTGCTGAAGGCAGCAGGCGGGCAACAGGCAAATCTAAGGGTACATATACTTGGGAGAGTCGCCGGATATCAGGGTCATTTGCCCCCCCTCGACCCCTCCTGGTTCTGCCTCTGGTCTTGAGGTACTGTTGACATTTCAAAACTTACATTATGTAACTATGTACACATTCTACAATTTAAAATTTTATCCAGGTTTTTTTAACCTTGTAGTGGGAATTTTTCAATAAAATCTCATATAAAGTAAGAAATACACTTCACATAAAAAGAATAGATGAAGTCACTCCGGGAAGAATCAAACTTTAAATAGCCTAATAGGAAGTATGATCCAAAATTCATATTCCCTCCGTTCAAAATATAAGAGCAAGAGACAAATGCGTGGATATTAGAATTGATGGAATCCCTAGAATAGGAAGTTAAGGCCCCAAATTCAGGAGAGAAAACAACCACAAAATTAAATTACAGTTGATTTATCAGATTGAAGATTTGCATATTTAACAGTTAAAAGAGTGCATAATTTACAAATTATTATAATATGATTTCCTCCTTTCTATTTTCTTTGTTAGTGGGCTAATTATTGCCTATATAAGGCAAAGTTCTCATTAGAAGCAATACGAAATTTTAAGATATCTGATTAGCTTTCTCTCTCTTCTTTGTCCGCTACTTCCTTTCTCTGAATATTGAGTGAATCAGAGTATTTAGTTACAGAGTATTAATTTACGCTTAAAAGTTTTTATAACACGTTATCAGCACAAAACTCTAATCAACTGAGACGGTAAATTTAAATTCTTACAATTAATTATTATACTACGAGCTGACTTTGTCCAACCGATAATATAATTTTATTCCTATAATTGGTATTCTTCAATTAATTATTATACTACGAGCTGGCTTTGCCCAACCGATAATATAATTTTATTCCTATAATTGATATTCTTTAATGCTTAATTATATTCATGTTTAGTTGTCCATGTTTAAATTTAATATTTACATATGGTACCACCTATCCTTATTACAAGATTTGGTGGGAACATTTTTACCATTTATATACTTGTGGAAATAATCTGTCTATATGGATTATCACATGTCGGGTAAAAATCCATTTACAGCTTTGTGTGTGTGTGTTTATATATATATATACATATATATATAGTTGTATATACATTAGTAATTGTATATATTTTGACTAAAATGATATGCTAGTAATATATATATATATATATATATATATATATATATTTATGTTGTTGCATTTTATCTCAAAGTTTATCTTCTCCATATCATACATGTAATTATTTATTACTTGTTTTAATAAATAATGAAATTGTGTTTTAACTTAGAATAGATGGCAAACATGGCAAAAATAGATTTTTTAATTCTGAAAATCTCTGGAGACAACTATTTGGCTTGAGCACTTGATACAGAATTACATCTTAGTGCAAATGAGTTAGAAAAGACTATTGAACTAGGAAACATGGCCACTACGGCACAAAATACAAAAACCATAATTTTTCTTCGTCATCATATTGATGAAGGATTAAAGACTGAGTATTTAACAGTCAAAGATCCTTTGACCTTATGGACACAATTAAAAGAAAGATTTGACCACCAAAAATTGGTTGTTCTCCCTAATACCAAATTTGAGTGGCTTAATTTAAGCCTACAAGATTTTAAATCAATTACGGAATATAGTTCTAATATTTATAGAATAACCTCTATTTTGGCTTTAAGTGGAGATTCAGTTTCTGAACCTCAATTACTTGAAAAGACGCTTTCAACTTTTCATCCTACCAACATGATTCTATCACAACAATACAAACACGGTAAGTTCACAAAATTTAGTGAATTATTATCTATTTTACTTGTTGGGGAAAAGAATAATGAATTGTTATTGAAAAACCATCAAGTACGGCCAACAGGTTCTGCCACATTGCCAGACATTAACAACACGTCATTCCATAAGAATAAACGTGACAATAGATGTCAACATAATAAGAAGTTTTGGGGACGGAAAAATAAACGAGGTCATTATAACAACACATTTCCAAACCACAACAATTCAGGCTACCAAAAGTGGCAAGTATCTGGGTCTAGTTAAAATAAAGAAAATACAGTACAGATAAAAAATAAACCACATGTTTATTTCAGGTGTGGGATGAATGGGCATTGGTCGCGTACCTGTCGTACGCCGAAACATCTGGTTAATTTATACCAGGAGTCTCAAAAGAACAAAGTAATGGAGGCAGAAACAAACTTTGTTAATCATCAATTGAATATTGTTGATGTTCCACCAATGACCAACAATGAGAAAAAGGTTGGTAATATTACTGGACCTTCTGAAAGCATCTTTTGGGGTATCGATTAATTCCTTGTTTTAATTAAGCACTCTACATGTATAATATTATTAGTTTTTTTTTTATTTTATACGGATAATATTATGTGTTTCTCATGAATAAAATTATAAATGATATGTAACTTTTCTTATCTACGTTTTTTTTATGTGTCAGACCAATTTTAATGGATATGGAAGATATATGTTTAGCAGACAGTGCAACAACTCATACAATCCTTCAAAGTGAGAAATATTTTTCACAACTAATCAAAGCTAAGAAAAACGTAGGAACTATCTCTGGCACATCAAATATAATCGAGGGATTTAGAAAAGCTAGTTTCATGCTACTAAATGAGATACAATTTTTTTTATATAAAAAATGCTATATATTCTAGTAAATCAAGAAGAAATTTGCTTAGTTTTAAAGATATTCGACTAAATGGTTTTCATATTGAAACAACAAATGAAAATGATAATGAATATCTTCTCATGACTTCTTCTATTTCTGGAAAGAAAAATATTCTAGAAAAACTTCATTCAATTGCTTCTGGATTATATATTATGAAAATTAGAGAAATTGAGTCTCATACTGTTATGATTCTAAAATTCATAGATCCCAAATCCTTCATGATTTGGCATGAAAGACTCGGTCATCCAGGCACGTCAATGATGCGCCGCATTATTAAAAATTCTACTGGTCTTCCTCTCAAAAATCAAAAGATTTTTCATAGTAGTGATTTTCCTTGCTCTGCATGTTCTCGAGGAAAATTAATTGTTCGACCATCACCAATAAAAGTTTATAAAGAAATCCCAAAATTCCTAGAGAGAATACAAGGAGACATTTGTGGATCTATTCATCCATTGTCTGGACCATTTCGATATTTTATGGTTTTAATAGATGCTTCAACTAGATGGTCTTATGTTTGTCTCCTCTTCTCTCGAAATTTCGCCTTCTCTAAACTTCTTGCTCAAATAATCAAGTTACGGGCTCAATTTTCAGATCATCCAATCAAATCAATTCGACTTGATAATGCAACTGAATTTTTATCAATAACTTTTAATGACTTTTGTATGACTATTAGAATCTCCATTGAGCATTATGTTCCTCATGTACATACACAAAATGGTTTAACTGAATATTTAATAAAGACTTTAACTGATTGCACACCCATTAATATTAAGGGCTAATTTACCTACTTCGGTTTGGGGTCATGCAATTCTTCACGCTGCAGCCATTATTCGAGTAAGGCCAACGACTCTTCATAAATTTTCTCCTATACAGTTAGTTCTTGGTCAGATACCCAACATATCACACTTTCGAGTTTTTGGAAGTGCAGTATATGTTCTTATTGCACCTCCACAAAGAACTAAAATGGGAGCCCAACGAAGAATTGGTATTTATGTTGGTTATGATTCTCCTTCTATTATTAGATATCTTGAACCTTTAACTGAAGATGTTTTTACTGCACGTTATGCAGATTGTCATTTTAATGAATTTGTATTTCCGCCGTTAGGAGGAGAGAAATTTTTAAATAAAAAACCCTCTGAAATATCATGGAATGCATCAGGATTAAATTCACTTGATCCTCACACAGGACAATGTGAAATTGAAGTTCAAAGAATTAGTTATTTACAAAATATTGCAAATCAAATGCCAGATGCATTTAATGATGCTAGAAAAGTAATAAAGTCACATACACCTGCAATGAATACTCCAGCAAAGATAGAAATACGTATTTGGACTAGTAGTCCAGACACCGCTGGGTGTAATCCCGGTTGGAAACAAATGGGTATTTGAACAAAAGCGAAATGAGAAAAATGAAGTTATGAGATATAAAGCCCGACTTGTAGCTCAAGGGTTTTCACAAAGACCTGGTATTGATTATCAGGATACATACTCTCCAGTAATGGATGGAGTCACTTTTCGTTTTCTGATAGGTATGGCAACCATGGAAGGTTTGGAAACACGCCTGATGGATGTTGTAACATCATACCTATATTGCTCACTTGATAGTGAGATCTACATGAGAATCCTTGAAGATAAGAATAAGAATAAGAATGCCGAAACCAAGCTGAACATCCATCATCCGACCCCGATCCCGAAGCCAAGCTGAACTTCCGAAGCCAATCCTGAAGAGATCCATTACCCGATCCTTAAAAGTCAACGATCGTGGTTTTTACGCTGATCCTCCAACTCATGGTACTTCAATGCCAACAACGTGTTGTCTGACAAGTCAGCATCATTAGACTTGGATCCTCATGCATCAGTCACCCTGGGTTGGAAAGAACTCGCCCTCAAGTTCACAACGTTGTCATTGGACTCAGGAAAATAAGGACTCAAATGCGTCACATTGAAAACGTCTGAAGTTCGCAAATGACTGGGAAGTCGCAACCGATAAGCATTATCATTGATTTTCTGCAGAATCTCACAGGGACCAATCTTCCGATCCTTAAGCTTATTATATTCGCCAGCAGGAAAATGATCACGAGTCAAAACTGCCCAAATAAAATCACCAACGTCAAAAAACACCTGAAGCCGATGACTGTTAACCCGATCCTTATATGTAGTATTACTGTCGAGAATAGATCAGCGAACTTGGTCATGAATATCCCGAAGATGTTCGGCTATTTCACCTGCCTTCGGATGCACACGTCCGACTCTTGGAATATGAGTTAAGTCAAGCACCCCTGATGGATTTTGACCGTAAACAACCTCAAAATGACTCATCCCTGTAGTTCGGTTCTTAGATCTGTTATACGCAAACTCAGCTTGAGATAAAGCAACATCCCATTGCTTTGGCTTAGAACCAGCCAGACACCATAGGAGATTTCCCAAACTTCTATTCACTACTTCGGTTTAGCCATCGGTTTGAGGGTGGTAGGCACTGCTGAAATTTAACTACGTTCCCATTTTTTCCATAAACTCTTTCAGAAATGACTCATGAATTTAGTATCCCGATTAGAAGTGACTGACTTCGGTACACCATGCAGACGTACAATCTCCCGAAAGTAGAGATGGGCGATCCGTTAAGTGTTCATTGCCTTCCGACAAGCGACAGAATGAGTCATCTTTAAAAATCGATCAACCACAACTAAGATAGAATCTAACGCGCGCTGTGTTCGAGGTAGTCCCATCACAAAATCCATACTGACATCAACACATAGAGCTTCAGGAACAGGCAAGGGAGTATTATAGTCCTACATTAGTAAGAATTCCTTTGGACCTCTGACATACATAACATCGATGCACGTAGCGAGCCACATCGCTCGATATCTTCGGCCAATAATAGTCAACCGACACTAAGGCCAATGTCTTATCTCGTCTAAAGTGAGCTTCGTTGTGGAGTTCACTTATTATCTTCTGCCGAAGTGAGCAATCCGGAATGCATAACTGTAATCCTCGAAATAGATACCCATTATGAAAGACAAAGTCATGTCGTCGACCTTCACCTACTTCCCGAACTATCTTACCGAAAGAAGGATCATCCTCGTACATATCAGTAAAGACTTCAAACCCTACGACCGTGTTACGCATAGTGCTGAGGAGTGACGCTCTTCGGCTTAACACGTCGGCAACATGATTCAAACTACCTACCTAACGCCGCAAAGTGAAGGTAAATTCCTGTAAGTATGCCACCCATTTAGCATGCTTTCAGTTCAACTTATGTTGGCCATTAATGTATTTATTGGCCTCATGAACAGTAATAAGTATGAATTCCCGATGTACTAAGTAGTGACACCAATGCTTTAGAGATTGAATGATGACATAGAATTCCAAGTCATAAGTAGAGTAGTTCTTCTTCGGTCCTGATAACTTCTCACTAAAGAAAGCCATTGGCCGACCTTCTTGACTGAGAACATCACCAATACCGACTCCCAATGCATCACAATTTACTTCAAATACCTTCTCAAAATTAGGGAGTGCCAAAACTGATGATTCTGTCATCTTTCGTTTGACAAGTTGAAAACTAACTTCGGCCTCTTCGGACCAGTTGAATAACTTCCCTTTTAGACACTCTGTGATAAGTGCAATTAATGTGCTAAAGTTCCTGATAAATCGGCAATAGAAAGAAGCCAATCCATGAAAACTTCTAACATCATGAAAGGTCTTCGGCGTAGGCCAGACTAAGACTGTATCGATCTTTGATTGATCGGCATGAACACCTTCGATAGAAACAACGAAGCCAAGGAACATTACCGAAGTTGTGAAGTAAGAGCTCTTCTTCTGATTGATAAACAGTTGGTCCTTCCTTAATACATCAAAAACAACTCGAAGGTGCTCATGGTGTAACTCCCAGTTTGGATTGTAGATCAAAATATCATCGAAGTAGACTACCACACACTTCCCTATGAAAGGTCTCAAGACCTGGTGCATGAACCTCATAAATATACTAGGAGCATTGGAAAGGCTGAAAGGCGTAACCATCCATTCATATAACCCATGCTGATTTTTAAATGCTATCTTCCATTCATCTCCAGGCCTTACTCTAATTTGATGGTATCCACTCTTTAGATTAATCTTTGAAAAGACTTTTGCTCCGGACAATTGATCCAGCATGTCATCTAAGTGAGCTATCAGAAATCTGTATTTCACCGTAGTCTTGTTGATGGCTCTACTATCAATACACATTCGTCAAGATCCATCCTTCTTCGTCACTAACAGAGCTGGTACTGCACATGGACTTATACTTTCACAGACGTAGCCTTTCTTCATCAATTCAACTACATGTCTCTGTAGCTTTTCGGACTCCTTGGGACTGAGCCTATGCGCTGTTCTGTTTGGTAAACTCGATCCTAGAACAAGATCTATTTGGTGCTAAATGTCTCTCATCAGCGATAATCCAGGAGGAAGCTCTTCGGGCATCAAATCAGCAAACTCCGATAGTAACTTTTGCACATCGGTTGGTACTTCTAGGTTTCTATCTACCAAACTACTCTTATAAGGAAGAAGAGCGTACATCACACCTTCACGATTGACCTCGGTAAGGAATCTAGACATGGATAATAAGTTCGGGTTTTCAACTGCCTAAATTGAACTGATCTCTTCCCGCCGAGGTGCTAACACAACCTTCTTCCCTTTTATACTAAGGGAGTACGTATTCTTCCGACCATCATGAATGACACTTCGGTCATATTGCCAAGGTCGACCTAACAACACATGACATGCGTCCATAGACACCACATCGCACCAAGCTTTATCAAAGTATTTATTATCGATCGAAAAAGACACTAAGCATTTTCCATCAACTGTTACCTCATTGCCTTTACTTAACTGTGACAACTTATATGGTTTGGGATGCCGATCTATTTTCAACTGCAATTTTTGGACAGCTTCTTCCGATACTACATTTTCATAGTTGTCACTATTAATGATCATCTTACAGACTTTATCTGCCACTGTGCAAGTTGTATGAATGATATTAGTTCTCAACTAATCATCTCCTGAATCACCCTTAGGAGTCAACAGATTCTTACGAATGACTAACGTCTTTTGTCCATCACCATATAACATATCGTCTTCATTATAATCGTCATATATGGGCTTTCCTAGCTCTTCTGTCTCATCGACCATATCTTCTTCAATCAAAAGATTCTTACCCTTTCGATTAACAGGTTTTCTACACTCATTCATTCTATGCCCTTGTTCGCCACACTTAAAACATCGAATATTATGGTTGGGATTACCTTGCGGTTGTTGTGGTGTAGAAAATGGTTGTTGAGGGGGTGTTGGTATGCCTCAAAAATCGTCCATAAGGAATGAAAACTGAGAGCATCTTGCATGCGGTCTGCCGTAAACCACCCAAATATTGTACCATTAATGTTGCCTAATTTCTTACTAGCACTTTAACATGCAAGGATATTGTTCCCACGAGGAAATAGGTCAATATTTATAAATTACCAAATTCTAACTCTAGTAATCATATTTAAACTATGAATAATGTCTATAATTTTGAGAATTAAATTAATAAAATTAACTAC
Source organism: Aralia elata (assembly GCA_034770075.1). Lineage (NCBI taxonomy): Eukaryota > Viridiplantae > Streptophyta > Magnoliopsida > Apiales > Araliaceae > Aralia > Aralia elata. Next base: position 102,239,836 of record CM068384.1, on the reverse strand, counting down.
TAAATTATGAGATCACAAGAATAAATGCAGATATGATAGTTTAAGATTACAACTTCCCTTATTATTTCATTTAAACCAATACACTCCTTATTTAATTAATTAATTACTATGAATCGTTAACCAAGAATTTTTTATAATATTCAAGCGCTTCTTTTGATAGACACATGAACAAATCCTTATAAATACAGCAATTAAGCAACAGAAGTACAAGGAACACCCTAACTAATTAACCCACTATATTTCTATGTGAATTATGTTAATTAGGATTTCAAGCACAAACTCTTTCAATGGCTGCAAAAGATATATAGGTATATTTCTATCCTATACGCTAATCATATTAACCTTATTCAGATTATATGAATATATGCTATTATATTCAAATCTAAATCTATACGCCATCTTCTAATTTTGTATAAATTATCCCGGTACGTAATTGTTGGTCAGATAATTAATCAACAAACACAAGATATGATAAACGATTCAAAAGTAATCAACTTAAATTAAATAGAAAGCATCAATCTAAATTTACATACTAAGTTCCGTTACAGTCTTAATTGAAAGTTTAGATCATAACAATAAAGGAAAACATCATCCAATTAATAATTAAAAACATCCCAAAGATTACAAAAATTAAAGATAAAGGAAAGGAATAGAAGAAATTGTAAAGCTGCTCCCAATCTCTCTTTGAATCTTCAAACTCTGCAAATCTCCTTTGTGTTCTCCTTGCAATTTTTCTTTGCAACTCTCTTATTATGTTCTTTTCTGAAGTCTTCCCCCTTGTATATTAGTCAAAACCCTCATTCAGATTCCTAATTGGCTTCAATTTCTATCTCAGCAACAACAATTTCCATCTTTGGCCGAGCTAGAGCACCTAGGCACTTAAATTAACACTGGACCAAGCACCTAGGCACTTGACTGGGACACAGTATTTATAAAAATGCCACTTAGCTCAAATTTTAAAGATTTTTAATTCCTTTCTTCTCTAAAATGACTTCTATGCCCCTCCAGCTCCATCCTGCAAGAAATAAACACAAAAACAAATAAAATGATACTAAAAATAATTAAAGATAATAATAATTAAGCTCATCAATACCTGATTCGTAGGTATAAAACCCACTGGTAGAACTCTTCGGTATAATTATCAACTAATTTGGTACCTTGCCTCAATAGGTGCAGTCGCTTGAACAAGGATTGAGTGTAGCCAAAAGGAAGAAAGTGTTCCTGCATCTTTTTCTTCATCTTTTCCCAATCCGTAATTTTAGACATCCCCTGTCTCTCTCTAGTGAGCGCTTCAACTGCTCCCACCAAGTAGATGTTCTGCCTTTGAGTTTGATGGCAACCAATTTCACCAGGATGACATACAGAACTTCCTTGTATTTAAAGATACGTTAAGGGTTTTTAAAATTGGACTCAGAATCATAATTCTCCTCATTACGATTACCGAGATTTTATGCCTCTAGACGTTGGGTTAACTATTCAACTTGTCTCGTAAATTCTCAATCATCGCGTCCTGAACATTACGATCATAGTGCTGGACTTCCTAATTCAGAACTTGTCCACGATGATCACGACCACCTGCCATTGAAATTGATGAAGTCTATTCCCAGAAAGATGTTGAGCTCTAATACCAACTGAAGTCGGGCGGGATAGCGATTATCCTGCGGGCTAGGTTACAAATAAATTCACAGGTAAATGAAGCAAAAGAATTACCCTAAACACAGAGAAGCTTCTCTAATGCTCAAATTATTATTATCAAAACAAAAGCTGATTATAATTCAACCCACAAACCGGGTTTTATAGCTAACATGTTTCCTTTTCCATTCGTAACAGAATTCCTATAATTAGGGAAATAAAATTCTAATAGGTAACAATGCTGCCTATAATTATGGTAATAACTCCTAATAGATATCAACTTCCTAATAACTAGAACACTAATAAAAATAAGAATAAGAGTGTCGAAACCAAGCTCATAGCCAAGCTGAACTTCCGAAGCTGATCCCGAAGAGAACCATTACCCGAGCCCTAAAAGTCAACGATCGCGATTTTTACACTGATCCTCCAACTCATGGTACTTCAATGCCAACAACGTGTTGTTTGACAAGTCAGCGTCATCGGACTCTTATCTTCTTGCATTACTTGTTTGGATGAATTTGATTCGATTCATACTTGAGATTTGACCCAAAAATTATTTGGATAGCCTAGATTATTAAAGTAAAAGAAGATTTAACACAAGCATTAACATGATATAAAGTTAAGCCAAATTAGCTGTCATATTTTGTTAATTCACACATACAGATTCATCTCCCTTCTATCCTAAATCACATCAATTTTGAGTTTATAATATCTCAAATTAATTTTAAAAATTAATACTAATATTATAATTTAAAATGGAATGAGTATTTAAAATTTTAAATATTCATATAATTGAATTTTCTTTCTTAAGAGAATAGTAATGGAGGCTAGCATATTCGCCTGTAACGTATAATATTGTTATCTATTCTTTTGGAATTAATTGGGGTGTTATGTGTTATGTTAATTTATATGTTTTGGTTTTAATGATGACAACATATTTTTATATGAAGATGCTTTGTGATTTTCAGGTTGGACTGATCATACATGTGCCCAGATTTCAAAGGTCTATCATGGAGAAAAGTTCTTAGAGACACTACTGGATTAAGTCTCTAGGAAATCACCTAGGAAAACAATGTAAGAATTTCTAGCTTGAGTTATTAATTGTAAGACAATTTTATTTTGCTAGAAACATCTTTTAAAAAGTGGTCATGTACTTATAATTCAAATTTATTGAGAAATTATATTAATTTAGAAACTAAAGTAATTAAGGAATCGTTTAACCATGATTTTCAAAGTTATATCATTATTAAATATCTTTCCCAATAAGCTGATTTTGCTGGGATATTTTATCCCTTATTTCAAGCTGCTTTCTTTTGAAATTCAAATCATTTCCTTATTAGTTTGATTCAATGTTCCGTTGGGATTGCAGAAATTGAGAATTTTGTCTCTCTTTGCCATTGGACTTTATCTCTATGTAAATCATTCTTGGCTAAAGTTTCAGGATAACGAATTGAGAAAAACACAAAGATTTAACATAAAAGTTTCTAGCAATTTGTTCTTGCCTTGTTCTTAATTTCTTGTTGCTAAAAATTTATAGATATATTTTGTAATCATATTCGCTCTTGATTAAAACTTGTATACAAACTGATAGATTCCATGGCATGCTTGCATGAGGTGGTCGTCGCCCGGATCATTTCTAGCAAACTAAAAGGGTGGAACTCTCTCGACAGCTCAACCCAACATCTATAAAGAGACGATAACCTTGGTACAATAGATCAAGCAATGCAGTCGCGTTGAATGGACACCAATGACACCTTGACCCCTCACTTATATATAAACGATAATCTTGGTACAATTAACGATTGATGTGGTAGAAGACGTCACACACAATTATGTATTATTGTATGATAAGTCAATAATGAATCTTAAGAAAACTAAGAACTAGTCTAGGAATTCTTAAAGAACCAAAAGATGAGAAATCTCTCAATTATATTGATAATCTAACATAATGTCTAACTATTACATAAGAAGCCTTGCTTTGTATTTATACTGGTAACAATAAACCGTAATCTATAAGGAATAACAAATCAATATGGAAATGAAATCCTAGCTAATAAATCAATGTAGTAATCAAATCCTATCTAACAAACATCCTAATTATATTAGATATGGAAAAGATATTAAAAATCCCTAAAATTATAGAAGAAAATCTGTCAAAATGCGTCCCTTGAAATCCGCGTCGCAACGCCAGTGCGACAGCGCCGCTCTTTGGCCTGTAACTGGCGCGACAACGCCGTGACTCCAGAGGCCCTTCTACATCTAGGCACGGTGATGAGTGGATAATATTCTATGATTTTGGTTCCTTTATGTTTAGTTTTATTACATGTTTTATGTGTATATGAGCTTATTAAGGTGTTTTATTTATTTCAGGAGAATTAGAGCTGAAAAGACGAAAAAGATGAAAATTGTGTCCTGAATAACATATGGTGCGGCAGCGCCGTTGGCTAGTAGGAAGATGGCGCGGCAACGCCGTTGTGCCAGAACTTAAGAGAATCCTTGGATGCTTGGTGCGACGCCGGTCCCAGTACAAATCTTGGCATGGCATCGCTAAAGCAGGATCGTGAGTCTAGGGAAGGGTGGCGCGGTAGCGCCAATTAGAGAAGGAATCCTAGCGCGGCAGTGCCAGGTCGGCATCAAATTTTTTAGGCTTTCTAATTTTAGAAGAATTTTTTAAGTTTTAGAGGAACTTGGCTACATAATTGCAAACCCTAGTTTTTGAGGCAAGATTGAAGGCATGTCAAACTAAGTTTTCTATTACAGTTCTAAGGGATGTTAAACCTTATTTACAATTAATGGTTTAACTGAATATTCATTATATATTCCTTCTTACATGAGATTTATTCTTGATAATCTGCTTAAACTGATTGCATGCTATTTGAGTTGATTGGTTTAACATGGTCAGATAGATTAATCCGATTAATATCATCTGCTAGATTAAGATATAGTATTAAGTAAACGATATTATATCTTATCATAAGTAGCCATTAGTAATATATGATTGTGGATAAGCTTTTGAGTATTGCTATGATTATCAGAAGGCAAGTTAAATAATTGTTGATTGTGTGATTGTTGCTTAAAATAATCTAATTCTCTAGTTCTTATTGATGTTGTTATATTAAATCTAGACTGATAGTTCTAGGTCATATGATGGTTAGGGTTTAGTGGGGCAATTATCACACTAGATTTAAAATATAAGGAGAATTTCAGGCAATTAGCGATTACGATTATCTAGGGTTATTAGTTTCATTAAAGAATAAATACTGGTATTCTTGGTTAATCTTTATTATAAGGGGATACTGAAGTGAAGAACTGAAGTTTTAATTCATTGATTATTCTTTTTAATTTACTTTTGTTAATTTAGTTATTCAAACTGAGAACCCCCATCCTTTACTTATTGTTGGAAACATTAAGATAAATAAAAGACAATATCACTCTTTTTGGGATCGACTTTTGCTTGTCACTATGCTGAATTTTGTCTTAGTAGAGTAGAAGTGAGGATTTAATTTTGGAATGTTAACGACAACTTTCAAATTTTGGCGTCGTTGTAGGAGAGTGTTATTTATTTTTTATTTATTCTTTGTTTTCTTTTATTTTTAGTTTATAACTTGATCATCTCACTCTCTTGACTTGAAATTTGATCCTGAGATAGAGAAAACTGCACGCAGGTTAAGGAAGGAGACTCGTCAATCCTGAAGCACCACTGCAGATTTAGACGAAGTTGCATCACTAGGCGTAAATATATCCCTCGAATTACTTTCAAACAATTTATCCAATGATTCAGACAAATAAAAGATGGCTGCTCCCAACAATAACAAGACCTTAAAGGAGTTATCTACTCTTAATTTGAACCAACAACCCTTGTGCATTGAATATCCTACTTTAACTGCTGCTTTTGAACTTAAATCAGGATTAATTCGTCGTTTGCCTACTTTTTGGTGGTCTCACAGGTGAAGATCCATACAAGCATTTAAAGGAGTTTCATGTGATGTGTTCCACCATGAAGCCACAAGGAATAACAGAGGAACAAATCAAACTTAGAGTTTTTCCTTTTTCACTGGCGGATTTAACAAAGGATTGGTTATACTATCTTCCTTCAGGATCAATACAGTCATGGAATGATATGAAAAGGCTATTCTTGGAGAAGTACTTTCTTACCTCAAGAGTTGCTAACATAAGGAAGGAGATATGTGGCATCCGACAGTTCAATGGAGAAACTCTCTTTGAGTATTGGGAAAGAATCAAGAAATTGTGCTCTAGCTGTCCACCACATCAAATTGATGATCAACACCTGATCCAATATTTCTATGAGGGATTGTTGCCAATGGATAGGAGTATGATCGATACCGCGAATGGAGGAGCATTGGTTGATAAAATTCCAAAAGCTGCAAGGAACCTAATTAGAAACATTACAGATAACTCACAATAATATAGAATTAGGAATGATTATGCACCTAGGAAGGTAAATGAGGTAAACACATATTATCTTGAGCAACAAATTTTTGATTTAACTGTTATGGTTAGGCAAATAGCTGCAGGAAATATGCCAGTTGCAAAGGCTTGTGAGATTTATCTATAATCAGGTCACAACACAGATGCGTGCCCAATATTACAAGAGGATGAGACTGTGCAACAAGCCAATGCAGTAGGAAATTATCAGGCACAACCTCAGAGGAAGTATGACCCCTATTCAAACACTTACAATCCAGGACGGAGGGATCATCCCAATTTGAGCCATGGAGGTACTAGGCCACCAGTGCAAGGTGTTTTTCCAAATAGACAACAAGGTTTTCGACTAGCTCAATCTCAGTATCAACCTAGACAAGCAGCTCCTGCAAACCCTGGAACATCAATAGAAGATATGTTTAAAGCATTCATGAGTCAGACACAACAATTCATGAATCATACACAGTAGTTCCAGTAGGAGACAAAAACCTATGTTCAAGATTTGAGAAATCAAGTGGGTCAGCTTGCCACCATAGTAGGAAGATTGGAATCTCAAGGCTCAAGAAAGTTACCCTCTCAAACTGTTGTCAATCCGAGAGAGAATGCGAGTGCTATAACTTTGAGGAGTGGGAAACAGATGAGTGCACCAAAATCTACTGTTGCACTTGAGGAGGATAAAGCGAAGGATGAAGCAGAAATATCAAAGGTGATACCTAACGCTTCTATTCAGCTTAAGACTAATCCTTTACCTTTCCCCCCCCCAGGAATCCCAAAACTTCAAAGAAGGACGAGCAACAGAAGGAGATTTTGAAAACTTTCAAGAAGGTAGAGGTAAACATTTTGTTGATCAATGTAATTAAACAAGTTCCAAGGTATGCAAAATTTTTGAAAGAATTATGCACTAATAAAAGAAAATTGAAAGATGATGAAAAAGTAATTGTAGGAAAGAATGTATCTACAGTCCTTCAAAGAAAAATACCTCATAAATGTAAAGATCTATGCATGTTTACAATTTCATGTAGAATAGGTAAACCAGATTTGAGAAAGCTATGCTAGATTTAGGAGCTTCAATTAATGTTATACCATTATCTGTTTATGCTTCTTTAAATCTAGGCCCTTTGAAGCAAGCTAATGTTATTATTCAATTAGCTGATCATACTAATACTTACCCCCAAGGAGTAATTGAAGATGTATTGGTGTAGGTGAATGAACTAATCTTTCCTGCAGATTTTTACATTATGGATATGGATGATGATACATCTCCAAATCCTGCACATAGACTTTTAGGGAGGCCATTTTTAAAAATAGCAAGGAAAATGATTGATGTGCATAATGAGACCTTAACCATGGAGTTTGATGGTGAAAAGATACAATTCAATATATATGAGTCCATGAGGTACCCTAATGATATTAATCCTATTTTTGCTATTAATGTAATTGATTCCTTAATGCAGAAATCTTCTGAGAAAATAGGGAAAACTTGGAGGTTGCCAGCAGAAACAACTTGGAATTGGATTGAGAAGAAGATATTGAGCAGAATCAGGAATTGAAGGATATTATGGCTGCATTACATTCTTTGCCTAAAATTTCAGACAAGTATGCAGTTAATTCCATTCAATTATCTGCTTCTCATTAAAAGTTATTGCCATCTGTTGTTGTGACGCCCCCAAATCCGGGTCACCTGAGCCACGGACCTGGTTCGCCACTATCTAAAGTAATAATTATACAATCGATAACTTAAAGCGAAACAAAGGAATATTTACATTGATATGACATAAATAAACCTGTCCCAAGTCTCGAAACCAATACTAGTACAAAGCATAACATAAAACAAAAGGTTAATATGTCTTAATACAAACGGTAATTCTAGAACAACAAAATACAACTACTCCGTAGCTTTCCCCTTTCCCTTATCTTTTCCTGAGCTCTCGCCACGTGCCGCAGTAACTGAAATGTTTTAAGGAAAGCAAGGGTGAGCAACAAATTGCCCCGCAAGTATAATAGCAGTGGATAATCACATGAATAACTTTATAGCTCATAGGAGTTAAAAATGAGATAGCTCAAGGAAATAAACAACTTCTTTATCACCATTATAGTGGTCACTGTGGACCGAAGGATTTTATGAAGTATCCAAGGATTTCAAAATTTCCCAAGGAAAGGAACTATTCAATACTGAGGGTGCACCAAGGCACGTAACTCTATTCTAGAATTACTGGAAATTCATCCGATAATCCACAAAACTGGTACAATAGGTGATCAGCCTAAAATACCTGGCGTTATGCATAAGCCTTACATTTTTCATTTACGCGCGTGTCGGTTCCCCGACGTTTATACAATTTCCCCTGCTGTGAGGGTTGTTCTACTCAGCTTTACATGGGACTCTAGACCAAAACAATTTGATCGGACAATTTTACTTAACAACAATAATAGTTGAAGGACTTTAACCTCACTTTAGTAACCAAATCAATAAGTGTCTAGCTGTAACAATTAGCCTTGACATAGCTTTTAAACAGTCTATGGAATAAAGAACTTTAAGGTTCAACAACCTGCATGATAGCATTAAAAATATCTGGAATGAATAACAATTCGAAATCTTTGGAATCACACAATATATAACATTGCATGAAATGGGCTTTCATTGCAATACTTGAATAAAAGTATGAATACTAGCACACTAATTGCTAAATTGATAAGTAATTTGAACGGAGTCAAGAAGCTCAATAAGCTTGCTCAATAAATAATATTTGCTCGAATATAATTTTGAGTAGGGTAAGTAAACTTGCACAATAATAACTGAATAAGATAGCAGACTTGCTCGATAGATAAATGAGTTCGAAACTTGCCCAATAAATAAATCGAGTAAGGAAAACTCGCACAATTAAATAGGAGTTGTATGAGTTAGGAACTTTCCTTGTAAGTACGTTAATAACTTGACGTTAATCGTCCGTCAACAAAATATCCTACATAGTTTATTAAAATCATCATAAATATTAGTCACATAAGAACTAAGTTCATTACAGTCATCACATCATTAAAATACATTGATTGACACTACGCTTACCCAGTCGGGGGTCTCGTAATTTGTAATCCGTTAATTCAATTTACGCCTTAGGACAACATCGTTATGGTCGACACGAGTATAAATTAAGCACATAAAGCTTTAACAAGATATACGCGTTTTTAATCATTTTGTACAAAAATATAAGTTTTAGACCCACGGGAAAATTTACTGGGTCCGACCCGATCCGGTCCGACCCGACCCGGACCAGTCGCCATGCAGTAGCAGTTGCAGTAGCGAACTGCTGTTCCTGCAAGCAGCGACACAGTCATACCTCGCCTTGCTCCAACTGCTATATCTCCCCCTAAACTCGATCAATTTCATCCCTTACGGACTCTATGGATTCCTAAGACACAAGGCTACAACATATCACAAATTCAGGACGACCCATAATCATTAACATGACCAAATCCTGAGCTAAAACATAAACTGCATGCTCTGTTTTTCGCAACCATGAAATATCTCACACAAATGGCTACTGTGACTTCATTTTAGCATCATTTTGGTTCATTCAAATTGGTATATCTTCACAACTGATAGAAGTACAATATTCCAACAACAAACCATCATAATAATCACAACATCTAGGCTCTATAGTCCTCTAATTGTCCGAAGGTCCAAACAGTCCATTAATGTCCATTATCTTCCTCCTTAAGCTTGGGTCCGAATCATTCTTTGTTTTTGTTTCACTTTTAAGGTGTTAATGGTTTATATAGCTTCTTGAGAACCTCCATGATAGATCCAACACAACCAACAACAACAAAAATTACAAAATCCAACCCGCAAACATGAAAGAAATGGGTTGTAGTTTGATTACCTCTTCTTGTTGGCTTCGGGTAGGTTGAGATGTCTTGCTAGGCTGCTCTTCTCCTTGCTTGTTTCTGCTGATACCTCCTTTCCTCTTCTCCTTGGTTGCCTTCTACGTTCTTATCGCACACATACAAACACACACGCACATATACTCTCCCTCTAGCTGCAGTGAGCTTTTTGCTTAGCAAAATAACTCTCTCTCCCTCTTAAGTTGCAAACAGATGGGTATGGCTGGAATGGAGGAGGATAATAAGCTGAGGGGAATAAGGAGAATGCTTCGGGAGCATATGGAATGTATAGGTATGCAGAAAATGGTTTACCCGAGCCATTGGAATTGATATTAAGGCAAAGTGTTAACAGCCCCATGCATTGTGTACTGTGCTTGCTGATTCCTTTCCCCTGGTTGGCTATCAATATACACGTGGCCTCCCCCAATTGGTTGGAGGCTTAAATGCCTCACCAATTAATTCAAATACACAGATAAATATACCCGAATATTCCCACTTTTGTACCCAAATTTGGTAAATAACTCTACCCAAAATTAAAATGGGTACTCCCATAAATTATTGGGACACGTGAAAATATTTATTATGGGATTTTCCCATTTTTTTTCAAGACACCCATACTATACATTTCGGATACGGATTAAATCACGTATCAGCTCCAATAAAATTTCTGACACTTGGAAAAATTATTCCTCAGCATATATGCCTCATCTAAATTAATAAAAATCGAAATAGACGAAAAAGTTCGGGTGTGAATAGTGCTCGTGAATAGTGCCTCGGGAAGCGGGTCCTGCTAATAATGATTTTATGAATTTTTGTTAAATTGATTTATTCATTCTAACGACACAACAACACATAACATTTAATACATGCACATTATCTAGGCTGCAACACAACTTTGAGCACATAACACATAATAATATAAATAAAAAAATACAAATTCATTTTATTCATATCTAACTCGGGTTACAAGGAAATCTAAAATTCCCGATCGTTACAGTTGTGCAGGCTTCAACCTTAGAATTGAAATCGTTACTTACACATTTGAAGTATGCATATCTAGGGAAGGATTACACACTGTTGGTGATCATTGCGAATAACCTCACCAAAGTGCAAGAGGACAAACTGCTAAGAGCCCTACGGGACCACATAATAATTTTTGGTTGGACAATTGTAGACATCAAAGGTATATGTCCTGCTATGTGCATGCATAAAATCCTTTTGGAAGACGGAGTTAAGGCCATTAGAGAAGCATAGAGAAGATTAAATCCATCCATGATGGAGGTAGTGAAAAAAGAGGTTATCAAATTACTTGATGCAGATATAATCTACCCCATTTTAGACAGTCAATGGGCGAGTCTAATGCAGGTAGTACAAAAGAAATCTGGAATCACAATCATTAAGATTGATAATAATGAGTTGGTACCCACACGTATACAAACAGGATGGAGAGTGTGTATTGATTATAGAAAGTTAAATGATGTAACTAGAAAAGATCACTTTCCTCTTCGTTTTATTGATCAGATGTTGGAAAGATTAGTTGGACATGCTTATTGTTGTTTTCTAAATGATTTTTCAGGTTATAATCAAATTATTATTGCACCGAAAGACTAGGAAAAAACCACATTCACATGTCCATTTGGTACATTTACGTATCATAGAATGTCATTTGGACTATGTAATGCACCAGGTACCTTCCAGAGATGCATGGTAAGCATATTCTCCGATCTTCTCGAAAACTGCATTGAGGTCTTTATGGATGATTTCACAATTCATGGTGATTCTTTGGATAAATGCTTAGATAATTTGACTCGTGTGCTTGATAGATGCTTAGTGACTAACCTTGTTCGTAACTGGAAGGAATGTCATTTTATAGTAGAGCAAGATATAGTACTTGGCCATATTGTTTTACCTAAAGGTTTAAAGGTGGATAAAGCTAAGATAGAGATTATTTCTGCATTTCCTTATCCTGCAAAAGTGCAGGAGATTCGTTCTTTTCTTGGTCATGCAGGTTTTTATCAAAGATTTATCAAGGACTTCTCAAACATATCTTTGCCATTGTGTAAGTTGCTGCAAAAGGACGTGAAATTCCAATTTGATGATGAGTGCAAGGAGGCGTTTGACAAATTGAATAAACTATTAATCTCAGCACCAGTGATACAACCACCAAATTAGAAGTTGCTATTTGAGATTATGTGTGATGCCAACAATTATGTGGTAGGGTTGTCTTAGGCCAAAGATTTGACAAAATTGTTCATGCCATCTACTATGCTTCTAGAACCTTGAATGCGGCTCAGATTACCTACTCTACAACTGAAAAAGAACTTTTATCTGTTGTCTTTGCTTTAGACAAGTTTAGATCTTATCTGTTTGGTACTAAAGTTGTAGTTTATTTTGACTATGTTGCTCTCAGATATTTGCTCACCAAGAAAGAATCCAAACCAAGGATCATTAGATGAATTCTGTTGTTACAAGAATTTGACTTGGAGATCAAGGATAATAAGGGAGCGGATAACTTGGTTGCAGATTATTTGAGTAGGCTAATTAAGGATGAAGAGGCATTACTATTGCATGATTCTTTTCCAGATGAGCATTTATTTTTCATTAATGAGACTATACCTTGGTATGCAAAATTGTGACTTACTTAATGAGTGCTTATGTTCCTAGTGAATTCTCTAAATCACAAAAAGAAAAGCTTATGAGTGATGCTAAACACTATGTATGGGATGATCCATATTTATGGAAATTTTGTGCTGACCAGATAGTTAAACGGTGTGTGTTTAATAGTGAATTTGGATCTATTCTAACTTTTTGTCACTTTTCTGCTTGTGGAGGTCATTTTGGACCTAAAGGAATAGCGCATAAGGTTTTAGAGTGTAGTTTGTATTGGCTAACACTTTTTAAAGATTCTTATCTATTTTGCAAATCATGTGGAAATTGTCAAAGGTCAGGAAATATATCAAGTAGGAATAAAATGCCATAAACTCCTATATTAATTATTGAAATCTTTGATGTTTGAGGTATTTATTTTATGGGGCCATTTCCCTCATCTTTTGGCAATATTTATATTTTGTTGGTTGTTGATTATGTTTTTAAATGGGTGGAAGCTAAAGCCACCAGGACTGATGATTCCAAAGTTGTTGCAGATTTTATCAAGTCTAACATATTTATCAGGTTTGGAGCCCCAAGAGCCATTATCAGTGATCGAGGAACACATTTTTGCAATAGGGTATTAGCAACACTGTTCAAGAAGTACAATATGATGCATAAAGTTTCTACATCCTACCATCCGCAGAGTAATGGCCAAGCTGAGGTATCCAATTGAGAGGTCAAGTCCATTTTGGGGAAGGCAGTCAACTTGAACAGAAAAGATTAGAGTCTGAGGTTAGAAGATGCACTTTGGGCCTATAGAACCGCATACAGGACTCTTATAGGCACATCACCTTTTAGGATAGTGTTTGGAAAACTATGTCACCTTCTTATGGAGTTAGAGCACCGAGCTTTCTAGGTAATTAAGCAATGCAACATGAGCATGGATCAAGCTAGGAGCCATAGAAAGTTACAATTACAAGAGCTTGAGGAATTGAGAAATGAGGCCTATGAGAGTTCAAAGCTTTACAAGGAAAAGACCAAGGCTTTTCATGATAAGCGAATTTTGAGGAAGACTTTCACTATTGGACTAAAAGTTCTCCTTTACAATTCAAGGCTCAAATTATTTCTAAGTGAACTGTGTTCTCGTTGGGAACGTCCATTTATTGTTTCTAATATTTTTTCTCATGGTGCTATAAATAGTCAACATCTAAGAACAGGGAGGGTATTCAAGGTGAATGGTCACAGGCTTAAACCCTTCTATGAAGGATATTCGGTGGAGGACGTTGAGGCAGTTGTGTTGATGGATCTGATTTATGAAGATTGAGAGGATTGATGTCGGGTAAACGACTAAAATAAATGCGCTGCTTGGGAGGCAACCCAAGATTTTAGATTTGCTTTTCTATCCCTTTTTATTATGTAGTTGCATTTTATTTAGTTACTTCATCTTCGCATGATTGTCTTACATTAGGGACAATATAAGGTTCAAGTGTGGGGGAGAGATTTAGGGTGGATTAGGTTAGCTTGCTTATGCTTTGAAATTTGCCTTCAAAAGTTTTTTTTTATTTGGCTAAACTTTTAAAGGTTATGGTTGAAGAATGAACATTAATATTGATTTGATAGAATTTGTTTGATGCTTAATTAATTTATGAATGATGGTAACTGAGTCAGGATCCACAGTTGACTAATCTTAAATTGAATTAGTTTGTATAAGCATTCGAGTATGAGATACATGTTTATTTGGTTGAGTTTTCTATGAGGTGTAACTATGTGCACTGATTTCATGATTTAGATCTACTTAACTGCTTATTTTGTTTACAGAACCATGGTGAAAAAAGAAGGAAATTGTGAAAAGGAAGAGTATAAGAAAAGAAGGTTCAAAAGAAAAAAGCGCAAAATTATGTGGTGGGTTGAGATGGAGCGTAAAACGAACTCTTCCATAAACAGATACAATAAGTGAGAAGGAGCATAAAACGCGCTCACTTACAAAGAAAAATAATGTAAATAGTGTGGGATGGAACATAAAATGCACTCACTTATAAATTTTTTTGAATTTGAAGGTTTTATTGGTTGAAAAGGTTTAGTAGTGAAAGTAGGTTCCGAGTTATGAGTCAGTTATGCACAGTTGTTACTCCGTGAGAGCTAGGCTGGGTATTCATGTTGACCATAGGGAAGGTACTTATGTGGATGCAATTTAATTCTAAGATGTTTAGTGGCGAATGACAAAGTTGTTATTGTGATTTGATTGATGAATTACTGATTAAATTTCTGTTGATTGGTATTGATATTCATGGTTGGTAATTGAATTGAAACCTTTGGAGGTTTGGTTGATTAGAATTCAGTTAATCTCAATATAACCTTTGTTTTGGTTTACACGGGGACATGTAAAGACTAAGTATGGGGGAATTTGATGAGTACATAATATTCTATGATTTTGATTCCTTTATATTTAGTTTTATTACATATTTTATGTGTATATGAGCTTCTTAAGGTGTTTTATTGATTTTAAGAGAATTGGAGCTGAAAAGACGAAAATGACAAAAATCGTGGCCTGAAGGAGGTACGGCGCGACAGCGCTGTTGGCTAGTAGGAAGATGGCGCGACAGTAGAGCCAGAGAGAGAAAGGAATCCTAGTGTGGTAGCGTCAGGTCGACATCAAATTTTTTAGGCTTTGTATTTTTGGAAGAATTCTATTGTAATTTGGATTAATATTTCTTTAAACTTTAGGACTTTGGTCTAAGCATATAAATAGATGTTCCTAGTCAAGTTTTAGAGGGACTTGGCTACACAATTGCAAAGCCTAATTTTGGAGGCAAAATTGAAGGCATGTCACACTAAGTTTTATATTTCAGTTCTAAGGGATGTTAAACCTTATTTACAATTAATGTTTTAATTGAATATTTATTATTTATTTCTTCTTACATGTGATTTATTCTTAATAATCTGCTTAAACTGATTGCATGTTATTTGATTTGATTGATTTAACGTGGCCAATTAGACTAATCGGATTAATATCATCTGTTAGATTAAGATATAGTATTAAGTAAACGATATTGTATATTATCATTAGTAGCGATTAGTAATACATGATTGTGGACAAGCTTTTGAGTATTGCTATGATTATCAGAAGGCAAGTTAAATAATTCCTGATTGTGTGATTATTTCTTAGAATAATCTAATTCTCTAGTTCTTATTGCTACTGTTATATTAAATCTAGACTGATAGTTCTAGGTCGTATGATGGTTAGGGTTTAGTGGGGCGATTGTCACACAAGATTTAAAATTTAAGGAGAATTTCAGGTAATTAGCGATTGCGGTTATCTAGGGTTATTAGTTTCATTGAAGGATACATACTGTTATACTTGGTTAATCTGTTATTGTAAGAAGAGGATACTGAACTGAAGAACTGAAGTTTTAATTCATTGATTATTCTTCTTAATTTACTTTTCTTAATTTAGTTATTAAAACTCAAAACCCCCATCCTTTACTTATTTTTGGAAACATTAGGATAAATAAAAGACAACATCACTCTCGGTGGGTTCGACTCTTGCTTGTCACTATACTAAATTTTGTGTTAGTAGAGTAGAAGTGATGATTTAATTTTGGAGTATTAACGACAGCTTCCATGCGGCAGTGCCGATTCCTTCACAAATCCTGGGGCGACAACACCGTAGTCTAGACTTGAACAATTTTGCTTCCTTGACGTTTTAAAGTCCCGAATGTGTCCTCCACAAAACTTGAACCTTTGTATGGCACCAATTAACGAACTTAAGAACATATTCCACAATGGATGTCTTGCCATGAAGCTTGAATCTTCTTCCTTTGTTCCGTGCATTGCAACCTTGTGATGTTGCGTGATAGATTGTAATCCCTTGGCCATGCTTGGACATCCACATTGTTGCGTGTACGCTAGTCTCTCCATGAATTGAATGGTAGCTTTGTCGAAGATTAAACAGCACAAATGAACACAATTTTGATGACTTGGCTTGCATTGATTTGGTCTTACTAAATAGACTGTATCTAGCCATCCCAACTCATATAATTGATCCTCTCCTCGCGGTTCACTTGAATTACGCCTCCTTGAGTAGATTTTAGCCCTATTACTTGACATCATTTGTTGAACCCTTTGAACTCGAGTTAAGTCATTGTCGTTCGATGCGAGCCCGGTCAGGATTGTATCATTCCCCTCTTTTTGAAAAGGATTTGTCCTCAAATCTGACATCTCCTCTTCTTGAAAAGGATTTGTCCACAAATCTGATCCTACAACAAAACAAATTAAGTTAGTACCAGAAAATAAATCATAATCCCAAATCTCAACTTGCAAATGAAATATATAATCAATATCAACAACGTAAGAAAAATTATGAAAAAAATCATCAAAAACTTCAACTCCCGCAAAGAACATAGCAACATCTGGAATTTCCCTTGCAATGACATGAACAACTCATAAATGTTTCCTTCCAAGCGATGCTTAAAGAGGCATAACACCCTACAAACTTTTCGTACCATAACCTGAAAACTTAAAGTTTCAACCTTTTTTAATCAAGAACCTATCCATACTGTCACGAAGCACTTCCACACGTAAACTAGATACTTCCAAAACACTAACTACATCATAACAAAATAAATTAATAACTAAAGCAAAAATACAATCAAAATTACTACCTAATGACATAAACGCATAAATGATAAAATAAACGTAAGTAAAACTATGAAAAGTTCTATATCCTCCTGGATCAAAATTCAATATATAGAACTCTTCATGTGTATATCCATCCATTTATGAATTCCTGGATCAAAAGTCAACTTGATGATCTCGTCCATTCGCAAATACACCCACAGTAATGCACCTGGGTCAAATATCAACTTTTGAAACTTAACATGTTGCACACGCGAACATTCTTGAATTCCTAGATTAAACATAAAACAAAACCAATCAATGTATATCTTTTTTGTAATCACCAAGAAGTCACAAAACTCAAAATCACATGCATAGTCTACTAGAACAAAAATCAAAACACTTCCCTGTAGACTCTTAATGCATTGTTCGAATTGATTTGCATAATGATCCACACAAATGTTGAATCTATTCCTTCCCTACTTCTGCGTATCAAAATCAACCTTTCCCTTTCTATTGACATTAACACATTCAAAATCATGTAATAACATCAACGAAATAAAAAGGTGACAAACAACTTCACAAGATGAAAACTCAATGGCATAATTACGATAATCATAATCAAACTTAACACATGCTAAAGAATTTTCCCAAGTGAGATAAAAGTCAGAATATCATCAAAACATATAATAACAATTTTTCTCATGACAGAATGCAAAATATAGCTCAATAATCTCATGAAAGTGCGTAATGCACTAGCTAATCCGAATGATCTAACTAAATATGCATATAAACCATATCTCACTCCAATCTGATGATAAACACTTTTTCAAATCAATATCAAATGATAGCAAATCACGCAATGAAGATTGCTCCTTTCTATTCACGTTAGCACACTCAAAATCATGCAATGATAATAGCTCTAACGGAAAGACATGATCGCTACCATTATCAAATAACGACATATCATGTAAAAATTGACTAGCATGAAAACCTAACTCAACATATGGATAAAAAAACTTAGAATGAATTTCATGTAAGTAAAAACATTGAAAACGAGAATACACCACATGCTCATAAACTAACCCGACAAAAATCAAATATCTTTCATAGTTTATGATAAAGACGATTCTACCCTCAAAATAGCTAACCATAAATTTATCAATAGAAACATGCGAAACATGTTTTAATAAACTCATAAAAACACTAGATGCATTAGTTAATCTAACCAAAATAACTAACCACCTATACAAATCACATGTTAACACTACTTTCCATCCATCACATTCTCTCATATTAATTTGATTAGGCATTGTAATCACATGGTCATCATCAAATGTGGATAAAACACAAGAATTATATACTTTATCAAGTATATTATATAAGCAAAGAAAAGAATATCGATACTTGTTTACCAATTCAAAATCAATGCACATGATCGATGTCTTATCATCCTTAGGTACTATGATTTCATGAACGGCACACGAACTCATGTTTTCTTCCACGATACTCACTTTGATGAAGAAGGGCTCCATCAACTCTCCAACCTGCCTTTGTGACTCCTTCATTTCCTCGGGATCATTATAGTCGGATCGATACGGTATGATAGTACTGGGTATACAATCACTCACCTGTATAAGAGATAAAACAAAACTAGACAAAATAGAGTTAATCTGATTAGTATTCAAAAGCACCTCTTTGTACGAATGTACAGTCATCGGCTGTTTAAAATACAATTCCTCTTTCAACTCACTCTCTTTTTCATAGTCACATATTTTTTTCTCTTCTTTTTGCTCAATTTTTCCCTCAATTATTTCATTATCTTGTTTATTCTCAATCTCTATTTTTTTCATTCTCACTCTTTTCAAAATTTTCTTTTCTACTCACAATTTTTTGTTGCTCACTTTCTTGCTTTTGGCCACAATCTTTTTATAAGTGCTCTATCTCTTCGTAGACTTCATGAACTTCTTCAACTTCTACATCTCTTGGTTGATCTTGATCTCTATGCGTCGTAGGAGTGTTTTGTGGCTGCATCAAACATGCCTCCAACGCCTTACGAACGGAATCCATGATG
Source organism: Aralia elata (assembly GCA_034770075.1). Lineage (NCBI taxonomy): Eukaryota > Viridiplantae > Streptophyta > Magnoliopsida > Apiales > Araliaceae > Aralia > Aralia elata. The sequence continues at coordinate 102,220,608 of CM068384.1, read as the reverse complement.
TCCTCTTTTACCTTTTTAGAAAATACTTGTTTTCTATACACCTTATGAGTGTCTCGTGGTTGTCTCCAATGTGAGTCTTCATACCTATGAACCTTTTTTTCATCATCCCAAGTTGATCGCCTTGAAGGTTGATCTACACATCTTAGAATTGCATATTCCTTCCTCCTATCCAGTTGTAATGGAACAAACCACTACCTCATTACTATTTTTAACTCCTCCCACATCTCGATCGGACGCTCTCTGTATCTTCTCCTGCTAAGCACAAATTGATCCCACCATGTAACTGCATAATCAAAAAAATCTAGAACCGCAAGTTTGACCTTCTACGCTTGGAATAATCATGATAGTTAAACTCTCACTCTTTCCTTTTCTCCCATCTCAAATATACATCTGGATTATCCTTGCCTTGGAAAGAAATCCTTCAAATGTTAGGAGTACTTTCAAAATTATAATCATACATGTTTGCTGCAAAACAAAGGTTAGTAGATAAAAAAATTTCCTCACCACACCCTTACGTGTTTCACTCAAACAATTATGAATCACTCATGTATTACTCAATTTGGCTTTTACCCTCTAATAAGCTCACTACTATTTCCTTTTACCTATCTACTATTCCCTCGTATAGGTTCTTTTTCAATTCACCAAATAATATGATGTGTTGTCGCAAGCACCCAAAAATAAAACCTTTTTACAAAAGATATTAATATAGTAGTGCAAGTAAGAGTCGATCCCATAGAGAATGACTAGTCTAAATTTATACTTTGTAAACCAAAAGGGGGGGTTTGGAATTTTATTTAACTAATTAACTGAAACAAAATAAGAATAAAATAGAGACTTCAGTTCTTCCGTTTAATATCACTTTATCACAGAAATATTTATCCTTCAATGAAATTAATAGCCTTAAGTAACAACAAGCTCTGTTACCCAAAACTCTCATTAATTATCACTCAATGAAACAAACTCTTCATAAGATTCTAACCATTATACAACCTAGAACAAGCTCTCTAGATTTAATATAACAGTAGCATTAAGATCTAGGGAATTAGACTATTATAAGCAATAATAACACAAGCTCAGATTATTTAACATGTATTCCAATAATCATAACAATGCTCAAAAGCTTGACCACAATCATGTATCACTAATTGCTACTAATGATTAGGAACAATATCAATTACACGTAATACTATCCCTTGATCTAGCAGATGATATCGGTTAACCAATTTAATCCTGCAAAAACTAAATTAGTTAAGCCAAATAACATTCAACAGTTAAAACGGATTATCAAAAATGAACTTCATATAAGAAGGAATGAATAGTGTAAATAAAGTTCAACATCCCTTTGGAATTAAATAAAAGAAATGAGAAGACTTCATAGCAAATATGTAAAATATAATTTACAAGATATTCAACAATAATAGAATACAAAAATAAACGAAGAGTTTAGAAAAGAAAAACTATGTTTCGATATCCGGCTGTCACTTCAGATCACAATCTTCAATCTCCAAGCTTTCGCCTTCGATTATAGGCTTCCATACACTACAAAAAAATGGACATTTGGCAACGATTTTTGGAGCAACGATTTATAAAGTCGTTGCCCAAAATGCATGCTTAGCAACGAAATTTGTTGTTCGTTGCAGTTTGTGAAAGATTTTCATTTTGCGCAATGAAATTCATCGGTTGGTGCCAAATTTCGTTGCTAAATCGTTGGCGGGAAATAAAAAAACTCCGCCTATTCGTTGCCAATGTGATTTCTCCTCATCATGGGCAACGAAAAAAAAATTGTTGCTATATTTTGTTGCCTAATATGTGGTCACATTCATTGGCAATAATTTTTATTTTGTTGCGTATTTTGTACAATTTTTTGCAACGACTAGTAAATTATTACCCAAAATTAATATAAACTCAATAAAGCACGTTTTGACCTCTCTTCCCCCCCCCCCTCCAAAATGCATCATTTTGTATTTTCAAATTTTTTATTTATTTAGACGCAATTTTATACAGTCAAATGTTTCACTCCCCCTGTCTCAAAATAAATACCCAGTTTTAATTTTTTTTGTTAGAGTTATAATTTTTGAAATTAAAATTGAGCACATGTAAATATATTTTCTAATTTACAAAAATTAGAGTTTGTAGTAAATTGAATATAGTTTATAATGATTAACTCTTCTGGGCAACGAAAGGTTTTTGGTTGCCTTATTTCGTAGCCTAATATGGATCACATTCATTGTCACGTAAATTTAGATAACCCCAAGAAGCACATTTCGCTATCTCTTTTTTTTTCTTCCCAAAACTCATCGTTTTGCATTTTTAAATTATTATTTATTTTATTTCTCTTTGAATAACTTGTTTTTCTAAGATAATGAGACTAATTTGTTGTTGACCCGCAAAGCACGTAAATTTGTCTTAGTGAATATTTGTTTTCTTTTATTTTTTTATTTATACTTTTTTATTATTATTTTTTGCTGTGTAATTATTTGGTCATCATGTAGTTTATGCTTCCTTGATGATCATCATGATTCATGTTTTGACTACCTGAAGACAACTATAGACTACTCAGATTCCGTCAGTCAAAAAGCAATCCATTTTAACGTCTGTGACATCAAGTTGCAATATCTCTACTTTGCTCTATGGCGTCAAGTTACTAGTATTTGGCTGTAACAATAGCAAAACACCAGCTGCAACAATAGATTAACTAAATTTCAACTTTCCATTATATTTAACCAAAATAGGAAAATCAGAATCCAAATATCATACATTGTACTTTACATTAATGATTTACCAAGTCTAACATAAAGTTCAACATTAATATCCAAGTTTTTATAATGTCCACAACAAAAGTTCAAGTTGTTTTCAGCTCTTTCTACCCTTGAGCTGGTGTTGCCTTGAATTAACAGTAGGAATTTTGGATTGTCGGCCAACTTGTTCATTATGTTCTCAAGATTGTCACTCGTTTGTCTTGTGCCCGAATGGTTGATTGAAGCTCTTCATTCTTAGAGCGAGACACTTTTAACTCTGCTGCCAATGCTTTTTCTTTCTCGCTAGATGAATACTTCTTTGCTTGAGGACCAAATCCAGAACCAAGCAATCTCCCTGCCTTCTTGCCCAACACTCGAGTCATAATCTCCCTTTTGTCATTACTTGTCAACATATCTAGATTCTACTTCCATCATATCTCAAAGATATTTCCTTTCATTATTATGTGAAATTAACAACAAATGCAAATAATTCAAAGATAATCCCAAATTCAAAAACAAGGTAAGGTTTGTATAACTTATGTATGCAAATTCATTTTCAGGCTATACCCACTAGTTTGTTTGCTTTTTCTGATGTGTGCTTTTGTAACCTTCAATTGGATCTCCCTGAAAATCAAATTAGAATAATTAATAACGAGAGCACTATTGAGGGTTGAGTTGAGATTATTATGTCATTCCAAGACATTTGCAGTTGATTTGCACAATTTTGTACTAATATTTGTAAATATATGTTGCATGTTGCAAAGGTGGACTTTTACGGATGCATACTTACATAGTAACAAATATATTTTAAAACAGAGTTGTTCTCTTCATTATTGAACAGAGCCTATACCATGTTCTGGTCATCTTAAGATGACATAACTACCAAACACTAGAGTTGCCTAAGAAAATATCCTTAAAGTCCCAAATTCATAATTCCCAATATGCTCTCAATTCGTATAATATACTAATACATACTTTACTATTGCATTACACATTATACCTTCATCACATGTAATATATACAATTTATATAGTAAATACATTTATTATATAAATAAACGATTTATCATACTTAAATAATTATAACATGTATAACATTTACTTACTAATTATGAAGTTAGATTCATAATTTAAATTAAACTCTTGTAATTGTCTTTTTGCATATAAGAAGAAGATTTTATTAGAGATGAAGGGCAAAGATTACAACAAATATTATTGTCCTATAATTTACAGTTACTAAAATAAGCACAATTTGTTGCACATTTCATATTTTGCAGGTCTAACGTGCATAACACATATCCAATAAAATTGTGCACGAGGAGTCATGACTGTTCTATTGTCAAAATTGCATATTATTTCTAACACCGTTTCTTTGCTAGTAGCATTTACTTACTGCACTACAATAATGTTGAAGATCAGATTTGGACCAAAAGCAGCTTTACAGTACTTTTAGCTAAAAAGAACTAAAAGGTAACGACTTTGTGACCCTTCTAAAAATTCTCGACTATGAAAATCGGTATGTGTAAACAATTTAATTTCCTCACTATTTTAATTTGATTGCTTATTATTGGTTTTAGACGGCATCATTTTACTGGTTTTAGATCACATCATTCAATACCCAAACCAAATATAAAAGAGTACAAGGAATGCATACCAAATATAAGTCAACAATGCAAATACTCCAAAGACAAACACACTACAAGCAAATACAAAACTGTTAAGAGGTTGAGTACATGAAGGATATAACATAACTTGTTTGATAATAACAAATTAGATATGAAGATTAGTTGGAGAAGATACAGACGCCAAAATATCTCTGCTTCACATATTCTGATCTAAAAAATATACCATTTCTCGTATAATCTTGTCACCGTCTCGGGTTAATTTACAATAACTATAAAGTTACATTTCAAATTCACAATAAATATTCTTTGATTATTGAATCTTTCAAAATAGGTACAACTCAACTACTTTCAATACAACGAGTCCTTGTGGTTTAGCACAAGCTTAACTTGAATAAAACGCTACCGGTTATATTCAAATTCACGTACTCTAAGTGTTAATACTTCGTATAGTACCTATGTATCATATATATAATTATTACATAGCTCAATGAATACATATTCTATTCACTTTGATTCAAATCCAAATCAATTATGTCCTATATAGGTAATTCGTTTTGTTAATGCTCCGCATATTATTTATAAAACGTATTATATAGCTCAACATATACATGCTTATTAAAGTAGATAACATGTTACAAAGTTATTGGATCACTGGTTTACCTAAGGATTAATCCAACAAGTTAAAGACTTCTCATTCTCCTCCAAAATTAAAGAAATATGGAGAAGGATATAACATGTCATTGTCCTTGAAATCAATATATATATATATATATATATATATATATATATATATATATATATATCCAAGATAATCAATCAGATCCCTCCTAATATTAAGCAAGAAAGGGACCAGTATATGAAGTTTGTGATTTCTTGGACGTACCATTTAATATACATTTATATTAATAGGAGGGAGAAATCTATACCAAGGACTCATTCTTGAGTGATATGTGAATTATATCTCACACCAGATGAAATTAAGAACTGAAGCTATCATACGTGAATAACTCATAACTTATTAATTGAGTGTAACTATTAGGTGTGAATATAACAATATCGGGTATTGCCTTTGAATATACAACATATTTTTATAACATTTATTTATGAGTTACATTTACATATGTGAGCTATATATGGTAGCAATATATTTGGTATATGTAACATAGAATATATACCAATTATCGAATATGAGCACACTAAACAACTGCAACGCCCCTAAACAACTCAACTACACTAAACAAGCCATCCTAGCCAATTGCTACAGCGCAGTGCAGCTCACAGCGTGCGCGCTGCTGCCTGCAGCAGCTGCTCTAGCTCAACAACCCCCACACCAACTAGGTCACTTTGCATATTTTTAACTTTCAAACCATAAATCCAATTACAACCAAACTTAAGCATGATATAGAAGGTATATCATAGTATTTTTTTTTAAAATACAACTCAGCTAATTTGATCATTTTAGAGCAATCTAACAGAGCCACCAAACTGCTCTGTTTAGACAATTTTTAGACCGAGCTTTAACATGTTATTCACTCCAAAACAGTTTTCTAATCCCATTAAGCTTACAAAAACCATTTATTTTACTTAATATAACATGTATAAAGAGTCCTTGTTCATTACCTCACCTTAATTGCTCTTTTTGAGCTTAAAAATCTTTAAGAAGCAATTTATCAAACATGGTATGGGCATTATATTCAAGAGCAGATTTCATAAGCCTTTGTACATGCTTTTAAACCATATTTTTATTCTTTATTACTCCGCACAACAACAACTAGTCTCCTTCTTGCTAATTCATAGTTTATCACAGCCCAATTGGTAGTTAAATTCATAGTTACAACTCAAATTCAAAACTTATTTTCAATCCTTTTATTACCTTAGCTATAAACATAAAACTTACCTGAATTTGACTTTGTTTAGACTTTGGAAAATCAAATGGGTGCAGTCCCTTTTCTGCTATATGTTGCTCGGCTTCTTTCGATCTGTTCCTTATTTGAATTTCTTGCCCAATTCGGTGGAGCTTAGCCGAAATTAAGAGAGTTTGTTCATAAGCATATAACGTGGGTAACTTCTCTAAAATAGATGGAATGGAACGGAACTTGGAGGTCAGGGACAATGTACAAGTACAACCTTTTTGACAGCTGCTCATTTTTTATGTCAGCGTGTTCCATTAAATTGCCTCAATGCCTAGCCTCTGAGTTTGGGACAATGATATTCACATAGGTTACTGTTGGTTTCCCATCTCTAATGGTAGTGTGCCCCGACAAGGGATCTTAATATGTTAAGTGATGAATCTGTTTTTATTTATTATTAAAAAAATATTACATATTATATTATATAATTATAAATGATACTCCCTCCGTTCTAAATTAATTGTTTAGTTTTGACTTTTTTAAGTCAAATTGACTATTTTTAGAATTAATAATTAAGCATATATAAATATATTTCTAAAATTATAAAAATTGGGGTTAGTAATAAATTGTGTATACTTTCTTTTTGTTACAATCTCTTCACCTATATTTTAACAAAAATAGTAAAAAGATTAGTTTTAAAAATGGTCAATTTGACTTTAAAAAGTCAAAACTGGACAATTAATTTGGGACGGAGGGAGTATATGTAAAATCAAAGATAAAATTAATAAATAGATATAAGATCATACAATTTATTGGCCTGCTTATTTAAATCATAAAATGAGGCCGAACTATAATTTTGTTCAAAATGAGTATTTTTTTAAGTCTTAATTTTTTTTATATTCGATTATTTGATTTTACCCGTTGTTAGATTTAAGAACATAAATCAAACCCATGAAGAGACTCGAATTTGAGCTTGAATTCAAAACTCACGATTAGTTTGAATATAATTTGATCTAAATCGGATCGAATTCGAGTAATGAATATTTGAGTCGAGACGAATTTGAGTAGAGTTTTTTAAATGCAATTTGAATCCGAGTCGAATTCGAGTATGAATTTAACTTTTTGAGTTAAATCCGAGCAACTCTCTAGTCAAATAAGTTCAGCTCGTTTACCCTTATTACTAAATAATTGAATTTGCACTTTTAATATTTAGAATTTTCGTTATAACTAATGAGTAATTTGGTTATTACTAGTACTAAATAATATATTGGCTGTCTAACTTGGTAACAGTGACATGATAACCAATTTGACCATGAGTGGTTTTATATAGTTTGACCGTAGTCAGTCACGATTTGACTTTATTAAAAGAAAAGAAATCTAATTAATACTATATATATATATATATATATATATATATATATATATCAAAATACAATTTATATATTAACTAAGCATGAAGGTGATCTTAGTTAGTATATTTTTCTCCAGTTACATTTTTAAAATTCTGTATTTTGCTCATTTTATATATGAATGCTTGGCAGATAATGACTTTATAAGTGTAAATATGTATATCATCTGATAAGATCCTTGGGTATCTTGTAAAAAAAAGGTATTAATTAGTTGTTTTTTTTAATGAAGTCAAACCGTATAGATAACAGAACAAAATATTTCGTTATAAGCAGCTTAATAATAAAATGTTACGATTATCCCACAGTGAAAATCTATCAACAATCAGCACAAGTTATTCCAACTAAGAAAAGAATGTCTAAAAATAAAGAAAATGTATTTCATTTTCGATGTTTATTTGTATGAATATATCCATTTTTTTTTCAAATAGAAATAATATCTATTTTTTTTAATACAAATACGGGCGAATAAGAATTTTCTGGCTACCAGCTCTATTGACACTAAGCCTAAGTATATTTTGGAGGTGATTTGGGCTATATTTGGCCCTAAAAAAAATTCCCTCCCATAATTTTCACTCCCGCCCTCTCCCTCAATTTTCACTCCCTCGTATTAGAAAATACATTCAGTCGAGCCCAATCTCCCTCAATCGTGCCTCAGTCGTGCCCTTTTTCCCTCAATCGCACCCTATTTCCTTCAATCGTCCCTCCTCTCAACGGCACCTCCGCTTAGCAGTACCTCCCCTCACTTGCGCCTCCCTCCCAGTCGTCTCCCCTCTAATTTATCTCCAACTCAGTTGCCTACCCTCTATAAGCTCTCGTCGCGGACACCCAAATCCAATCCCTATGAATATGTTGAAGCTAAGTTGAAAGCTTGGCGACTTCAACGAAGCAACTACAGATTCTCTACAATTCAGCTTCTGGGTTTGTTCTCAATCCCTTTGTGCTTTAATGGGTTTGTTCTTTTTTCTGTTTAATTTGTTGTTGGTATGCAGCAATTCGAGCTAATGTTCTTCAATCATTTTTTTATCAGACATTTTGCATTTCTATTTAATCTTCCTCTTTGTGTGTGTTTTTCAAGAACCACAGTTTTACTTATGAAGTTATGTTCTTGATTGTTTGCCGTTTTTCCTTAAAACTTTAATGTTTTAAATCTAATTTTGTATTTTGTTGAAAACTAATGTCTAAACTAGTATATGCTTCTACTGTTTCAATGGTACCTTTTCTTTTTTTTAGGTTGATAATGTGTCTAGAAGTATCATTGCACTAGTATTTGGTACCTTTTCCCCCTTCTCATTCCTTTTTAGCTCTTCAGAGGGGAAAAAAGGAAGCAAAATGTGGTCTTGATTAGTTTCAACAGAATGACAATGTCTTTTTCGCACTGTAAATTAATCTCTTGCTCTAGACTTCTGATCTAGAGAGTTTAAAGGTTATTATATTGTTTATGTTATTATATTCAATAGTCTTTCATAAACAAATTCTTTATGGTGTATGTATCTTAGGGTAGTTAACAACGTGAAAATAGTGTAATTGCTGAAAGTTTTCTAATGCATTTGCTATGATGATTACTCTATTGACGACAGACTCTCAGATTTACATTGAAGATGGTAGGGTTTCGTGCAAACACTTGTTCTGGATTATAATATAAACTACAATTCCTCATATTCTGACAATATCAAATAGGCATAAATGATTTCGATAAGATGCATAGCAAGTGTAAACATTATTGATCCAAGTGATTTATGAGTTTCTCATTAGTGTTAGTACACTTGCAGATATAGAGTATTATGGAAACATGATTATAGATTGTAAAATCATATATTAGTTTTTGAACCACTGCTATTATTCTCAGAAAAAATCATTAAAACTATGATATTTGGCATATGGAAGTTTGGAACTGCTAGGATCTTGAGTACCAATAGAAATCTCTTGAGTACCAATAGAAATCTAAATAATGTTCATTTATTGGTAGTGGACTTTGATTAATGTAATCATTCATGCTTGTTCTGATCTGGGTTGGTTAGTATTAATATATCTGAGATTTTTTTCCGCTTAATATTGTTTTACATAATTATATCCACACGTAGCATTCTTGGCACATTAAACTAGTTCATGAGGACTGACTCATGTGCACCAATTTTTTTCCTTCTCTTAAATGTAGCTGGTAATATTAAAATTTAATGTTGGCTTTCCATGTTAAGAAAAGAGAATGTAAAAGATTGAATGATTTATGAATTATATTATTGCAACATGCTCATTACTTCCGTGGAATGTCTTTTGTTGGTCATCACTTATCAGTACACTACATATATGTATTATATATTGTGGAATCGTAGGAGGTTGTTTAGGAGTTATTTTTATAATGTTGCTTTATGGGGGTGGAATAATCCTTATGTTTTGTCCTGCTTTTATGTTGTAATTAAGATACCAAAGTCAAGTTGAGGATGGCTCAGCTGAGTCTTATTGCACTCAGTGCATTATTTGATACCAAAGTTTGTTTTTTTTATTACATTTTGTTTTCTTTCCTTTCATGTCATGAAGATTATCAAGACTTGAATCTTTTAGATGCTTATTAAATAGGGGGCGACACTGCGGCAGGGTATATGTAACAAGTACATGCACCGGGTTTATTTATTTATATATATATTTCTTTTATTTTGTTTTCTTTGAATCAATTTCTAAGCACTACCAAGGTGCTAAAACATGCCCCTTGCGCGCTAGAAGCACAAAGTGATCATAAAAGGTGGTATGATCCAATGCTAGTATGTCGGATAGTGTAATATTTTTCTTGTTTTTATTACGGTATGATGCTAAGTTATGTAACATTTGAGGTTGTTCCGTTAAAAGTCTTTTGGATTTGGGGCTTCTTCCTTTTTTTCCTGAATTTCTGCTAATAGTGTATTGAATATTCACGCAGGTTGGACCAGAGATTTGCTTATTGAGAAGATGGGGGAAGGTTTTATAAATTTGATCACATAGTACACTATTTATGGTATGAACTTTTCTTATAAGACTAACCAGAAAAGTCTACATGCATTTCCTCCACCTTACTATGACTTAATTGGTAGCTAATTTGAAATAGAAGTTTAGGGGCTCTGTCTCATTGAAGTAGAACTTTGAACTTTTTGTATGAATATTTGATAAAGTGCATTTATAATTTAGGACATGCCATAAACAAATATAGCATTACTTCTTAATTGTTTGAATTCTTAGTTTGAACATATTGCAAAGGATATGAAATCCTTGTTGGTTGATTTGAATAATGAGTATAACTTTAATCTGAATTGGGTACTATATTGGGGGAAATCCATAGGGTTTAAGATCCTAACCATTTTGAAAGTTTTACTTATCAAACAAAAATTAAATTTGAAAGCTTGGTATTGTCAATGGAGAAATTGGGGTAGCAGTGCAGCGCTGTGTTGGGAGAGCTATATCTCCCTTGTTAGCTAGTTATTCTATAATTCTCGGTTGTGTCAGTTTTTGGTTATCACTTTTCTTTTTTTAATACCCTTCTAAATCCCTTTAGTCTTTGCCATATAGATGCCTCCATTCTAATAGTTGTAGAAATTTCGGCTACAACATATAAAAAAGATCATGTGTCAAGAGTTCCAAGATTTCAAGTAATTGTCTCTCCCCAACTGTGTACACACACACACACACACACACACACACACACATATATATATATATATTTGTTTGATTGTTGTGCTTATCATAACAAACTTGGCTATGGTAATCCCCTCATCAGTCTCCTTGGAAAACTTCCAAAAGATATGGTAATCCCCTCATCAGTTTTATGATAATTAGCCTATCAAGCATAACTATGCATTCTTCTCAAATCTGTTAAAAAATGACAACTAGTCAATTACTAAGCATATCATGTACTTCTAGCGCCAATATATTTCGGTGCTCATTTAATTTCATATATCTTTTACTCCCTAATTGGTCTATATTTTATTAGTTGAACTTCTTTGCCTTGGTGAATACTGAATAGTAGTATGGATTAAAAACTTCTCACTTGGTTCTGTTTTAGCTTCCAAAATATGTAAAACAAACAAAATAAAATGCATGTTGAAGGTCTTTATCTTTATTTGATTATCCCTGCGTGGAGGGGTTAGAATTGTTCTCGGATGAAATGTTACATGTTTACAATTTTTCAAAAATATTATTGTAATTTAAATATAGAAATTCATCTCTTAGATCATGTGCTTTCACTTAATTTTATATTTATTTGGTTTTCTAATTTTGCAGGATATTGAAAATGTATGAATATTGAAGTTTGCATCACTTTAAGACTTGGGTTTGTGGGCATTGAAGACTTTGAGATTTTGTTTATTACTAATATTTTTAACATGTAACATTTTCACTTTAAAAGACAATTTCATTGGAGACGAACTTATATTTTTATTTGTACTGGATAATAATTTGCTATGGGGTCATTGAGCCAGGATTTATTTTTTTTTTAAATAATTCGACATTCGTTACAGAATAGGATATTGTTGATATAAAGGCAATATTATATCGTTGCAAATTAAATCAACTTTCGTTGCAAATCAGATCAACTTTCGTTGCAAACAAAATCAACTTTCGTTACAAATCAAATCAACGTTCGTTGCAAATCATATCAACTTTAGTTGCAAATAAAAAGCAAACAACAACGTATAATGTCGTTGCTAATTGACAATTTTTATTGCTCTTTAAAATTAATCCGTAACGCATATTATCGTTGCTAATTGATTATAATCTCGTTGCAAAATAATATATGACCGATGTACTATGTACATTTAGCAACGAAAATCGTTGCTAAAAAGTATACAATTAGCAACGAAAATAAGTTTTGGTAGCAATTCCCAAGTTGTTCGGTAACGACAAAATTTGTTGCCAAAAGTATACCAAACGCAACGAAATTTCATTTTCGTTGGCAAAGAAAAAATACTTTTCGTTGCTAATAAGTAGGCTTTTGCAACGAAAATTGGGTTTTAGCAACATTTTCTAAATAAATTGGCAACGAAGTTTTGCGTTGCTAAATGATATATAATTTTGCACGAAATTCAACTTTCGTTGCTAAATGCTTCACTTTTTGCAACGTTTAAAATAATTTCGTTGCAGAACAATTAGCAACGCTCATTCCGCAACGAAAGCTGCAACGCCCGAAAAATCGTTGCAAAAGACCTTTAACAATGAAATATTGAACCTTTAGCAACAAAAACGCGTTGTTGCCAAAGGGCTTTTTTTGCAGTGATAAGTGTTGATCTCTTGCTTACTCTTGAACTATAAAAATGGAGATGAGAGTAGCCTCCTCCTAGAGGTCTACTTCCTCTCCCTACTCCTATACTAACAAACTAATGTGGAGAATGAATACAAGAATTGGTGTATGAATTGGTGGTGAATTAGGGTGTAAATTGGTTTATTACAAGCCTAGCTTCACTTGGTATTTATAGGAACATGGTGTGCTAACCTATCATAATAAGTCAAGATCAAACACCCAATTTACTTATGTGCATCAGCCAACCAAGGAAGAAGACACCCAAAAATGTGCACAAGTGATGTGCTAAAAGTCCAAATCTACCAACTAAACTGATCAGCACCTTGTAAGCCAATTTTGAATTAGCAAACCACCGATTTTGGACTTGGGAAAAGAATAAAAGATGTAGTCCTAGATTGTCTAATGAATTTGGGCATTTGAATCACCTGATTTGAAGTTGGGAAGCTCAAGTTATGGCCCAAATACTCTAACTGGTCCGAACAGAAATCCAGTCTAGGCAGGATTCGGATCAGTTCACTTTGTCACACTATTTGGAGGACCAAATGAACTTGAATTTTTGCTCACCATAACATTCCGGAAATCTTGAGAAGTCCACTAAAAACTTCAAGAAGACCACATTCTCATTTGGAAACTTTAACACCATCTAAATCGCAAACGAAGCTCCAGAGGTCAATCTGTCCAACCGAGCAATTTCCTGGAATATTCAGCTTCGATGTCTGTTGGAAATTGGCCGCAACTCTCTCATTCGAGCTCTGATTTAGGCGTTTCAAGATGTTCTGGAAAGCTAAGAAATATATCTACAACTTTCCTTCTTTGAACGTTGAGAGATACAAGCTGGATCAAGGACTAAATTGAGCTCCAAGGGGCTGTTATGTTAATGATATATTCTATGCATCGATCCAAGTACCCTTTTATTTATTTTTCCTATTAAATAAAGTAAAAACACATAAAAGTGATACAAAGACGCATTCTATACCAATAAGATAAAAACACATAAAAAGAATATAAATTACTCAAAAACTCACAAATCATCAAGCTAAAAATACTCAATTTATAGGTATAAAACCGACTCATCAAATACCCCCAAAAACTTGAACATTTGCTTATCCTCAACCAAAACAAACACAAATTATAAAAATTAAACTCTTCTAATAAAATCTAACTTGAGCAATGAGACAAAAAGCTTGAACAATGACCTCGAAGATGTTAACACATGATAACTCTAGAAAACTTTCAAAATATCACAACGTCTAGGATTTTAACTTGCTTGTTAGTCATACCTCACTTTAGATCCCTTCCTTGTGTGTGTGTATCCATTTGCACTAAACTAATAATAACTCGGATGAACTTATGCAACCACATTGCCTTATGAAAGAAATCAAAATAAACTCGAAAAACTACATGCTTAATACATCACTCACCGCAAATGTAAACAAATTGGAAATTTCAAAATTTTGAGATCAACGGACTCTAGGTAAGTACATTTTATGCTCCATCTTATCCTAAGTCCACTCTTATGGGCGAGTGCGTTATATGCTCCATCTCAACCCACTACAAAATTTGCGATTTATTACTTCTTTTATTTTTTTTCTTTTCTTTTATTTTATTTTATATAGGTGAGTGCGTTTTACGCTCTATCTCCCCTAAGCATGCGTTTATGAGTGAGTGCGTTTTACGCTCCATCTCAACTCACCACATGACCAACAAATCAAATTTGAGTACATTGCTACGTGTGATGTTTAAACGAGTTCTAGAGCTTATTGATCTCTCACACAAGCATTCGATCATATATAAGCCTTCTCTAAGTGTATAACTAGTTCATTACAAATGGATAAGTGCTCAAATGTGTTAGGGATTCAAGCAATGTAATAACCAACAAAAAAGTTAAGCACACAGGCTAAGCAACATTTGTCCATTTTTCATGAGTTAAATTTTATTTAATCAGGCTTCTATAATTGGTCGTAGTTCTAAATCAAGTCAATGCTCAAGAAACACAAAATAATAACCATAAGTTTTTATTTAATTATTTTAAAAAAAATTCATATATTTTTTATATATAAAAACACATTTTTTTTATAAAAACACATAAATACTAAATACTTATAAAAACACAAATACTAAATACTTCCCTTTAACTTAAAATTGACATTGTCCTCAATGTAAACAATTAACAAATCAAATGCAAAGGACTTCCCTGGAAATATATCAATAATCTTGGGGCGTTGGAACTGTAGAATGACCTAACACGAAAAATAAAACTAAACAAAAATAAAATTAGATGAAAGGGATGCGAAATTTGGGTTGCCTCCCAAGTAGTGCTTAGTTTATAGTCGTCAACCCGACATCTTTATTTCTTATTCGAGACCTTGAGATCGTCGCGGGCAAAACAAGAGTCACTGTGAAATTAAAAAGTAATACGAGTTTAAATTAAGATAGAAAAGCGCTAAAATAAAATAAGGTTCACAAAAACATAAAATAAAACTAAAATCATTCCCCGGCAACGACGTCAAAATTTGATGTGTTGTTGCAAGCACCCAAAAATAAAACCTTACTGTAAAAGATATTAACATAGTAGTGTAAGTAAGAGTTGATCCCACAGAGAATGATTAGTCTAAATTTATACTTTGTAAACTAAAATAGGGGGTTTGGAATTTTATTTAAATAATTAACGGAAACAAAATAAGAATAAAATAAAGACTTCAGTTCTACCGTTTAATATCACTTTATCATAGCAATATTTATCCTTCAATAAAATTAATAGCCCTAGGTAACAACAAGCTCTGCTACCCGAATCTCCTCTTAATTATCACTCAATGAAACAAGCTCTTCACAAGATTCTAACCATTATACAACCTAGAACAAGCTCTCTAGAATTAATATAACAGTAGCATTAAGATTTAGGGAATTAGACTATTCCAAGCAATAATCACACAAGCTCAGATTATTTAACATGTCTTCCAATAATCATATCAATACTCAAAAGCTTGACCACAATCATGTATCACTAATTGCTACTAATGAATAGGAATAATATCAATTACACGTAATAATATCCCTTGATCTAGCAAATGATATCAGTTAACCAATTTAATCCTGCAGAAACTAAATTAGTTAAGCCAAATAACATTCAATAGTTAAAACGGATTATCAAGAATGAACTTCATATAAGAAGGAATGGATAGTGTAAATAAAGTTCAACATCTCTTTGAAATTAAATAAAAGAAATGAGAAGACTTCATAGCAAATATGCAAAATATAATTTACAAGATATTCAACAATAATATAATACAAAATAAACTAAGAGTTTAGAGAAGAAAAGTTATGGTTTGACATCCAGTTGTCACTTCGGATCACAATCTTCAATCTCTAAACTTTCGCCTTCAATTCTAGGCTTCCATAAGTGTTGATCTCTTGCTTTCTCTTGAACTATAAAAATGGAGAGGAGAGTAGCCTCCCCCTAGAGGTCTACTTTCTCTCCCTACTCCTATACTAATAAACTAATGTGGAGAATGGATACAAAGAATTGGTGTATGAATTGGTGGTGAATTAGGGTGTAAATTGGTTTATTACAAGCCTAGCTTCACTTGGTATTTATAGGAACTCATGGTGTGCTAACCTATCATTATAAGTCAAGATCAAACACCCAATTTACTTATGTGCATCAACCAACCAAGGAAGAAGCCACCCAAAAATGTGTACAAGTGATGTGCTAAAAGTCCAAATCTACCAACTAAACTGATCATCACCTTGTAAGCCAATTTTGAATTAGCAAACCACCGATTTTGGACTTGGGCAAAGAATAAAAGATGTAGCCCTAGATTGTCTAATGAATTTGGGCTTTTGAATCACCTAATTTGGAGTTGGGAAGCTCAAGTTATGGCCCAAATACTCTAACTGGTCCGAACAGAAATCCAGTCAAGGCGGGATTCGGATCAGTTCACTTTGTCACACTATTTGGAGGACCAAATGAACTTGAATTTTTGCTCACCATAACATTCTGGAAATCTTGAGAAGTCCACTAAAAACTTCAAGAAGACCACATTCTCATTTGGAAACTTTAACACCATCTAAATCGCAAACGAAGCTCCAGAGGTCAATCTGTCCAACCGAGCAATTTCCTGGAATATTCAGCTTCGATGTCTGTTGGAAAATTGGCCGCAACTCTCTCATTCGAGCTCTGATTTAGGCGTTTCAAGATGTTCTGAAAAGCTAAGAAATATATCTACAACTTTCCTTCTTTGAACGTTGAGAGATACAAGCTGGATCAAGGACTAAATTGAGCTCTAAGGGGCTGCTATGTTAATGATATATTCTATGCATTGATCCAAGTACCCTTTTATTTATTTTTCCTATTAAATAAATTAAAAACACATAAAAGTGATATAAAGACGCATTATATACCAATAAGATAAAAATACATAAAAAGGAATATAAATTACTCAAAAACTCACAAATCATCAAGCTAAAAATACTCAATTTATAGGTATAAAACTGACTCATCAAATACCCCCAAAAACTTGAACATTTGCTTGTCCTCAAGCAAAACAAAAACAAATTATAAAAATTAAGCTCTTCTAATAAAATCTAACTTGAGCAATGAGACAAAAAGCTTGAACAATGACCTCGAAGATGTTAACACATGATAACTCTAGAAAACTTTCAAAATATCACAACGTCTAGGATTTTAACTTGCTTGTTAGTCATACCTCACTTTAGATCCTTTCCTTGTGTGTGTGTATCCATTTGCACTAAACTAATAATAACTCGGATGAACTTATGCAACCACATTACCTTATGAAACAAATCAAAATAAACTCGAAAAACTACATGTTTAATACATCACTCACCGCAAATGTAAACAAATTTGAAATTTCAAAAATTTTGAGATCAGCGGACTCTAAGTAAGTGCATTTTATGCTCCATCTTATCCTAAGTCCATTCTTCTGGGCGAGTGCGTTATACGCTCCATCTCAACCCACTGCAAAATTTGTGATTTATTACTTCTTTCATTTTTTTTCTTTTATTTTTATTTTATTTTATATAGGTGAGTGCGTTTTATGTTCTATCTCTCATAAGCATGTGTTTATGAGTGAGTGCGTTTTACACTCCATCTCAACTCACCACGTGACTAACAAATCAAATTTGAGTACATTGTTACGAGTGATGTTTAAACGAGTTCTAAAGCTTATTGATCTCTCACACAAGCATTCGGTCATATATAAGCCTTCTCGAAGTGTATAACTAGTTCATTACAAATGGATAAGTGCTCAAATGTGTTAGGGATTCAAGCAATGTAATAACCAACAAAAAAGTTAAGCACACATGCTAAGCAACATTTGTCCATTTTTCATGAGTTACATTTTATTTAATCAGGCTTTTATCATTGGTCGTAGTTCTAAATCAAGTCAATGCTCAAAAACACAAAATAATAACCTTAAATTTTTATTTAATTTTTTTAAAAAAAAATCATATATTTTTTATATATAAAAACACATTTTTTTTATAAAAACACACAAATACTAAATACTACCCCCAAACTTAAAATCGACATTGTCCTCAATGTAAACAATTAACAAATCAAATGCAAAGGACTTCCCTGGAAATATGTCAATAATCTTGGGGCGTTGGAACTGTAGAATGACCTAACACGAAAGATAAAACTAAACAAAAATAAAATCACGTGAAATAAAATTAGATGAAAGGGATGCAAAATTTGGGTTGCCTCCCAAGTAGTGCTTGGTTATAGTCGTCAGCCCGACTTCTTTATTTCTTATTCGAGACCTTGAGATCGTCACGGACAAAAGAAAAGTCACTGCGAAATTAAAAAGCAATACGAGTTTAAATTAAGATAGAAAAGTGCTAAAATGAAATAAGGTTCACAAAAGCATAAAATAAAACTAAAATCATTCCCCGGCAACGGCGCCAAAATTTGATGTATTGTCGCAAACACCCAAAAATAAAACCTTACTGCAAAAGATATTAATGTAGTAGTGCAAGTAAGAGTCGATCCCACAGAGAATGATTAGCCTAAATTTATACTTTGTAAACCAAAAGGGGGTTTAGAATTTTATTTAACTAATTAACTGAAACAAAACAAGAATAAAATAAAGACTTTAGTTCTTTCGTTTAATATCACCTTATCATAGCAATATTAATCTTTCAATGAAATTAATAGCCCTAGGTAACAACAAGCTCTACTACCCGAAACTTCCCTTAATTATCACTCAATGAAACAAGCTCTTCACAAGATTCTAACCATTATATAATCTAGAACAAGCTCTCTAGATTTAATATAACAGTAGTATTAAGATCTAGGGAATTAGACTATTCCAAGCAATAATCACACAAGCTCGAATTAGTTAACATGTCTTTCAATAATCATAGCAATACTCAAAAGCTTAACCGCAATCATGTATCACTAATTGCTACTAATGATTAGGAATAATATCAATTACACGTAATATTATCCCTTGATCTAGCAGATGATATCAGTTAACCAATTTAATCTTGCAGAAACTAAATTAGTTAAGCTAAATAACATTCAACAATTCAAACGGATTATCAAGAATGAACTTCATATAAGAAGGAATGAATAGTGTAAATAAAGTTCAACATTCCTTTGAAATTAAATAAAAGAAATGAGAAGAGTTCATAGTAAATATGCAAAATATAATTTACAAGATATTCAACAATAATATAATACAAAAATAAACGAAGAGTTTAGAGAAGAAAAACTATGGTTTGATATCCGGTTGTCACTTCGGATCACAATCTTCAATCTCTAAACTTTCGCCTTCGATTCTAGGCTTCCATAAGTGTTGATCTCTTGCTTGCTCTTGAACTATAAAAATGGAGAGGAGTGTAGCCTCCCCCTGGAGGTCTACTTCCTCTCCCTACTCCTATACTAACAAACTAATGTGGAGAATGGATACAAAGAATTGGTGGTGAATTAGGGTGTAAATTGGTTTATTACAGGCCTAGCTTCACTTGGTATTTATAAGAACTCATGATGTGTTAACCTATCAGTATAAGTCAAGATCAAACACTCAATTTACTCATGTGTAGTAGCCAACCAAGGAAGAAGCCACCCAAAAACGTGCACAAGTGATGTGCTAAAAGTCCTAATCTAACAACTAAACTGATAAGCACCTTGTAAGCCAATTTTGAATTAGCAAACCACCGATTTTGGACTTGGGCAAAGAATAAAAGATGTAGCCCCAGATTTTCTAATGAATTTGGGCTTTTGAATCACCTGATTTGACGTTGGAAAGCTCAAATTATGGCCCAAATACTCCAACTGGTCTGAATAGAAATCCAGTCTAGGCTGGATTCAGATCAGTTTACTTTGTCACACTATTTGGAGGTCCATATGAACTCGGATTTTTTCTCACCATACCATTCCAAAAATCTTGAGAAGTCCACTAAAAACTTCAAGAAGACCATATTCTCATTTGGAAATTTTAACACCATCTAAATCGCAAGCGAAGCTCCAGAGGTCAATTTGTCCAACCGAGCAATTTTCTGGAATATTCAGCTTCGACGTCTGTTGGAAAATTGGTCGTAACTCTCTCATTCGAGCTCTGATTTAGTCGTTTCAAGATGTTTTGGAAAACTAAGAAATAGATCTACAACTTTCCTTCTTTGAGCGTTGAGAGATACAAGCTGGATCAAAGACTAAATTGAGTACCAATGGGCTACTATGTTAATGATAAATTCTATGCATTGATCAAAGTACCCTTTTCTTTATTTTTCTTATCAAATAAAGTAAAAACATATAAAAGTGATACAAAGACACATTCTATACCAATAAGATAAAAACACATAAAAAGGAATATAAATTACTCAAAAACTCACAAATCATCAAGCTAAAAATACTCAATTTATAGGTATAAAACCGATTCATCACAATATCACAGTTTACTATCTAATTCAAAAATAACTTATCACAAAACAAAATATAGCAAGATATGACTTATGATTACCAACAAAATTTCACAGTCGCCAATTATACCCTTCTTGAATGAATTCTCAATATCCTCGAAACTCACATAAACCAAGCAATTTAAACAAACAATAAGTTCTCCTTTTTTTATGCTTGTGATTTTTTTTTTACTAGATATTCAAACACGAAAATTAAAGGATAGATAACTAGCTAGAAAACTTAGCTTTGATACCAAATAATAAACTCCACGTCATGCTTGCATGAGGTGGTCGTCCGGATCATTTCTAGCAACCTAAAAGGGTGGAACTCTCTCGAACACCTCAACCCAACGTCTATAAAGAGACGAGAACCTTGGTACAATCGATGGAGCAATGCAATCGCGTTGAATGGATACCAATGACACATTGATCCCTCGCTTATATGTAAGCAGTAATCTTAGTACAATCAATAATTGATGCGGTAGAAGACGTCACACACAACTATGTATTGTTGTATGATAAGTCAATAATGAATCTTAAAAAAACTAAGAACTAGTCTAGGAATTCTTAAAGAACCAAAAAATGAGAAACCTCTCAATTGTATTGATAATCTGAAAATAGCATAATGTCTAACTATTACATAAGAAGCCTTATATGTATACTAGTAACCATAAACCCTAATTCTATAAGGAATAACAAATCAATATGGAAATTAAATCCTACCTAATAAATCAATATAGTAATCAAATCTTGTCTAAAAGCATCCTAGTTACATTCGAATTGGAAAAGATCAAAAATTCCTAAAATTATGGATCAAAACGCATCCCTTGAATTCCATGTCGCATCGCCGGCGCGACAACGCCGCTGTTTGGCCTACAACTGGCGTGGCAGCACCGTGACTCAACAGGCCCTTCTGCATCCAGGCCCAGCAGTGCCGATTCCTTCATAAATCCCGACACAGCAGCGCCGTAGTCCAGACTTGAACAATTTTGCTTCCTTGACGTTTTAAAGTCCAGAATGTGAACCCTAGCTCTCCTTTCATTTCCTCCACAAAATTTGAACCTTTGTATGGCACCAATCAATGAACTTAAGAACATATTCCACAATAGAACTCTTGCCATGAAGCTTGAATCTTCTTCCTTTGTTCTGTGCATTGCAACCTTGTGATGTTGCGTGATAGATTGTAATTTCTTGGCCATGTTTGGACATCCACGTTGTCGCGTGTACGCTAATCTCTCCATGAATTGTGATGTAGCTTTGTCGAAGATTAAACACCACAAATGAACACGACTTTGATGACTTGGCTTGCATTGATTTGGTCTTACTAAATAAATTGTATCTAGCAATCCCAAATCATATAATTGATCCTCTCATCACGGGTCACTTGAACTGAGCTTCAATGTACGCCTCTTTGAGTAGATTTTAGCCCTATTTCTTGACATCATTTGTTGAACCTTTTGAACTCAAGTTGAGTCATTATCGTTAGATACAAGCCTGGTCAGGATTGTATCACAAACCTAAATATGTTTGTGATTGATCTAGTAGTGGATAGGTCTGTACAAAGGAAGCTCTAAGGTTGCAGTGGTGCAAACAATTGCAGAGGTGCAAGAAATTGTAGTTATGCAAAGGGGGCAGTTGTGTCCAGCAAAGTTCTGAGCTTATTTGTACATGGAGTTTTTATAACTAATTGAATAATTTATTAATAAAGGAGTCTCCAATATCAGTGGGTATTGGGCGTGGATTACGCCACTAGACTAGAGGCAGGGGCCGAACCACGTAAAAATCTTGGTATTTATATGTAGGTAACAAGCATTATAAGATTATTATTGACGTTTAAAAGTCAATTTAAAATATTTTAAAACTTAAATTGAATTGATTCATTAAATATTATGAAACGATCAGTAGTATTTTTTAGGTAGTTCATAATATTGATCATTGTATTAGTTAAAATTAATCAAAATTATGTCATTTTGCGTTCAAAATTATTTTAAATTGACTTTAAAAAATTAATAATAATTTTATATTTTAGATCAAAGGAAGTAATTAGTATCCACTGCAATAATGGTGGCATGATAGTGACAATAAGATGAGAATCTTGTAGAACATTGTGTCCTTTTATATTATTATCAATAAAAAAATTCTCTTATGAATGAAAATATGAAATTAAAGAATAGCAAGGAAGACTTTTATGTAGAACATTTCAAAATTCATAATGTTCTAAGAATCACAATGATATATATTTATACTCGTAATTTACTTGATAACATTTTTTGACATGGTTTTTTTGAAGATGGGAAAGTCAAATGAAAATAAAGACGACAACATTTTTGAAGAATATCATTCTAGCCACGGACTCCCGTTACGTCATCAAAAGGTCCATGGGCCTTATAAGTGTAACGACTGTAAGCAGCCCAGATTTACAACATGTTTCAAGTGCCAAAAAGATGCTTGTGACTTCTACCTTCATGAAGACTGCTTTCAGGTCGATCATTCCCCTACGAAACACACAAATTTATGGAAAATGTAAATTTTATTATCACACCAGCCCGCCACGCATTGCAGATAAATACTGCAACGCGTGCGGGCTGGATATACTAGGGTTTAGGTACGAGTGCTCGACACATGGCGAAAACCCATGATTTGCATCCAACTTGTGCTAACATGGATTCTAAAATTGATTGGGATGGTTTAAAGTTGAAACTTCTCAATAAAGTTGAATCAATGTGCTCGCACTGCGACCAGAGGTGCCTTGCAGAAGAATGTGTAAAATTTACCGGGTGGAAATAGTTGACCGAAGAGAGATATTATGGGTCCCTCTATTTTTCTTCATGTAGGGAAATTTGCTTTCATGCGAAATGTATGAATGAGATAATGGCTCCTTAGGAAAAGAAGTTTGATGAATATGAAATGTACCACAAATGCAGTATTGAATAGTGTTGTGAATGTTTTATATACTCGCAAGTGCACGAATCGAATACTTAGTATAACTTAGAAATGCGAGGTCGAACCCTAAGAACTTGACGGATGGAACATGTTTCTCTGACTCACTAATTCAAATTAATACCTAATCTAGCCTAGAAATTTCGAGGGAATTTTTAAAAACTAAAAATACGCGAAAAGAATAATCAATAATAAAATATTAGGGTGGCGGAGTCATATATTTGATATCATTTTCCTAATATTCATGCCCAATAAACTCTACTTTTTATTTCGCACTAGTTTGGTCTCTCGACTCTACTAAATGTGAAAAATAAAATCAATTAAGTCCAATTAATTTGTAAAATTAGATTGTTAATTATTCCACAGCCAAACATATGTATAAAATCAAAATACTCATTATTCCCATCGAAACACATTTTATATCCGCTTTTAACAAATCATAATCTGAATCTAATAAATAATAATGAGAATCCAACCTTATTTTTTTATCAGTAAAAGTAGACATCCAATAGAAAGAATTATTTTTAACGCGAAAGCACTAAATTGGTAAAATCATTTGGCATGAATATGTGCAATGGAATCAATCAATTATATTCATCCTTAACCCAAGAAAATAACCTAGCCTAGCATGCTTGAAATTGGAACACAAAACATAATAAAATAATACATAATAAATAAAATAAAATACTCACTTGAATGTACCAATTAATTTAAGAAAGAAATAAAATAAATTCTGAAATTCAAAACTCAAAAGTATTATGCTCTAAATAAGAAACAATGTTATCATTAACCTTCAATAACAAAGAATAAATTGAATAAAAGAATTGCGCTCATCAATTGCTAAAAGAAAATGAAATATCAATAAGCTACTGTGTACCATAAGTTCTTTAAATTTTGCAACCTGGATTCGATGGGTTGAGTCGGATCCTGTAAAGAAACAGATTGACTTGGGCAAACTTCAAAAGTTGAAACTTTGGCAAGAGCTTAATGATGCAATTAGGTGGGATTCCATAAAAATGAAAAAAAGAAAAGAAAAAAAGAAAAAGAAATCTGATGATGCCCCCCTTTTTTTCCATCCCCTGCTCCTTTATTATCTCTGTATCTCGTGCTGCAGGTAGTATCTCATTATCTCTTGCTAACTAATGATGTTGTGCCCTTTTTCAAAAACCCTCTTGCTTGCAATTACCTTTTTGGGCTTTTAATTAGAAAGATGTGAAGACTTATGTGGTGTTTGATTTTGCTGACTTATTTGGACCGCCACTTTAAAGCCTAGGGCTGCTGATTTTCCTTCAATTAAGTTAATGGGCTTGGTCAACATCTTGCTGCTACTCTATTTCTGTAACGAACTGCTAACTATCTCAGCTGTGATTATGCTTTTACTCTGTACCTCTATTTCTTTGCTACGTTGCTGCACAAATAAATTCTGCAAACCGCCTCCATTAAATTCCAAGCACCTACGGAACACTAAAAACACTGCAATTGTAATAATATATGTTCTCCAAAGTATAAATTAGCAGGCTAAGATATACCAATTTCTTGACACATCAAATAGTTAGTCCATTTGTTATATTGAGTATATGTTATTGATTGCTATGTAAAAATTTAACTTAAAAAAAAATGTTTCTTGATGGATCACGAATTAAAATTTGTTGTCCCATCCTTTTGTTACTGTTGTCTCATCCTATATATTGCAGTCCACCTAATGTTTTTTCAAATTAAATGATTTATATATTGATCAATGTCAACCTATAGTTACGTTCAACACAGCAAACTACTTGTCTTTGGGGTTACCCTTCTGTCATTAAAACAGATTCAGATACGATTGGAGTCACTTCTTAGAGCCCCTTTCGTCATCCTCCATTTGTGAAGGCATCAAGGGCCCGAAAGGGATTTAGATTCCTCAGATACTTGACCTCGAAGAAGGATTTTGGATTGCGACTAACATAGAACTATAATCGATAAGATAAAATAATAATATGTGGATCCTTTTTGTATTCTATCATATTATATGTATTCATATATGTCAGTATTTAATATCAACATTAATTTATCGTCATATATAACAATTAACAGCACAACACTCTCTATTCAATTACAAAGTAACTGTAAAAAAATAGATCAAGGTTAGGTGGCAGTAATTACAAACTATCATCTCCAAGATTACAGATCTCAGTTTCAACTGTCAAAGAACACAAAATTCCATCATTGTGCTAGAAGGAGGGTCATCTGTGGTCTGTTGTGACCAAAATTTTCTACACACTACACTAATAAGCTATAAATGTCAAGGTAATGAAAATATAATGTTGCATCTATATGCAGATTGGACTTCACATGTTTGAAATTCATACATTAATTTTGTTGAAATAAATTAAAAAAAGAACTGTTAACCATTTCAATTATAATTATAATTATTAGAAAATGACTATAATAACCTCAAAAATAAAATAAAATAAAATAAAATAAAAGCAAGAGACAAATGGGTGGATATTAGAATTGATGGAATCCCTAGAATAGGAAGTTAAGGCCCAAATTCAGGAGAAAAAACAACCACAAAATTAAATTACCGTAGATTTATTAGATTGAAGATTTGCATATTTAACAGTTAAAAGAGTGCATAATTTACAAATACTATTATTAGTATTTGTAAACAAAGCTTGGTAAAGTGCCATTAGACATGTACTCGTAAACTAGTAGACGATGCTCGCCATCCTCGCAAAATCCAAGCAATCGGACCAAAATCGTGTGATGAGTTTGGGCAATCGCATTAACCTCAGTTTTGAATTCCTTGTCCCCCATCTTGAACCACCTTATCTAACTTCTTGTCAGTATTGCAATAAAAAATAATGGTAGTTTAGTAGCTGATAGTGAAAAGCAGCGTTTGGATACAACCACAATCAGTTAGCCTTGTTTTTAGCAATAGCCACGTGTAGCTCATGTAGTGGAATAGTATGTTTTACTCTGTTTGGCTGAATAGGCTGAGTATATATCAGTCATTGGGATTGTAGCTTGGGCAGGAAATTATCAATGAAGTTTATTCCTTAGTTATTTTCCTTATCTTCTTTCTTTTGCTGCAATTTATCTTCTCTGGTGTAACAAGTGGTATCAAAGCATATCTTGGGCCGTCAATGGCAGACTCGACTGCTAGGGTGAGTCTTCAGAAGCATGAAAAGGACCTCAAATCCATGGAGGGAAGACTGGACCAGATGCAAGAATTGATAGCTCACAACCTAGAGCAAACAACATCGCAGATTGGGGGAATGGGAGAGGAAATTAGCCAGATCAATCAGAAGTTGCAGACGGTTGGAGAGGAGTTAGCACTGAAAATCAAGGAGGCGCTGGAGTCAATCCATCGAGCTGAAAAGGAGCAGTATACACCAGCTGAAATACACACCTCCGCACCTAAAACTGTTATTCCTACAGTCGTAGTTGAGCCTTTGCAACTTTCATCTCCTGAATCCAGTACTCTGCAACCAATACAGTTTGGAACAACTACCACCATCTACCCTTCCACCAACTCGACGGTACCGGCTACAACTCAGGGAACAAAAATAGGTACTACTAAATCAAATACACTTAATATTCATCAAACTCAGCCTACTCAAACTCCTTCCATAGTAAATATTCCTGCTGTGGATCTGACTGCTAGACACTTGGAAATGAATTCCTTCAACCATAATGCATTCAAACTTCCACCCTATACAACTCCTTTGTTGGGATGGTATCCTTATACAGAGAACCAAAATACGGTTGGAATCTCCATTCCAGTGGCGGTGCCGGCAGATGCATATTCAACACAGATGGACTATCCTTACCACAACATGACACACAGTCCTTCCCAACAATTCATACCAATTCCTACAACTTATGGCCTTCACTCCCACCAATATTCGTCCACAACTCCTCCATACACAGCCCCTCCATATACAACTCATCCATACACAACTCCTCCATACACAAATCCATACAATTTTACAAACTTAACACAAAGCCCCCACTCAATACCATTTCCTACCCAGAACTTCCCAAATCGCAGTAGTGGTTTAGGTACAGGGTACCCCGCTACAGAATTCAGGCACACCACAAACCCTTTTCCATCCTTTTCTATACCTAAGGTGGACTTTCCACACTTTGAGGGCAGAGATCCTAGAGGGTGGATTAAAAAATGTGACAAGTTTTTTCAACTAAATCCAATGTTAGACTCCAGAGCTAAGGTGGTGTTTGCAGCACTTTACTTAGAAGGAGAGGCTGATACATGGTATCAATCTCTGCAGGAGGAAAAACCAGGGCTACATTGGAATGAGTTTGTACAATTCCTTTGCCATAGGTTTGCAAGAGGGGGGCATGAAAACTTAACTGGGCAGTTTAATAAACTAATGCAAAAAGGAAAAGTGGATGATTACATAAGGAGATTTGAGGAGTTAAAGACTCACATGTGGAGCCAGAACAAGGGTTGTTCTGAGGAATATTACATAGAAAGTTTTCTTAGTGGGTTAAAGGAAGAGATTGCCAATGCCTTGTACCTGGTTAAGCCTCAGACTCTTCGAGAAGCCATTGGTCAAGCAAGAAGTCAAGAGGTTTATCTGGAATCTCTAGACAGAAGGGCACATGGATCAACCAGAGTTATGGGGGCTAATCAAACACAGAAAAATAAGGCAGACATGGAGGTAGGCAAAGGACCATCCACACCAGCTAGGATAGGAGCAAAACAAGGGCCCTTTCCAGTCAAAAGAGTGACTACCACAGAGATGGCTGAGAGGAGGAAAAAGGGGTTGTGCTATCATTGTGAGGAGATATATACACCAGGACACAAGTGTAAACAGCAGCACATTTATATCATGGTGATTGAAGATGATGATAAGGAAGAAATAGAAAAACAAGAAGGGGAAGTAGCAGTTGTAGTGCAAGGAGAAAAGGGTGAATTACTGCAGATTGAAGACTGTGGAGTCTCATTACATGCCATCACTGGAACACATGGAGTGCACACTATCAAACTGCAAGGAATCATTAAAAATAAGCCTATCAACATGCTATTAGACAGTGGTTCTACCCACAACTTTGTGTCACAAACATTGGTTAAACAACTCCAACTTTCTACTGAACCTTGTGTACCTATCAAGGTTACAGTTGCTAATGGGGACTCTATCAGGTGTGACAGAAAAATCACCCAGTTTAATTGGGGATTGGCCCAAGGGAAATTCCAAACAACCATGTATGTGATTCCATTAGGGGGATATGATGCAGTGTTGGGCATCCAATGGATGCAGACTGTGAGTCCTATCAGTATGGATTTTGAGAAAAGAGAAGTGACCATACATTGGAAGGGACAAAGGGTAACACTAGGAGATCAAGGAGATTCAAAGCAATTTTACTCAGTCCAACTAACAGATAAGTTTAATTGGAAACCCAAGGAGGAAACTTACTTCTTAGTGCAATTGACAGCAGTGGAAGAAGTTCCAGAACCAAGGCTCATAGTTCCACCTGGGGTGGAACAGATAATAGTTGACTATGAGGACATTTTCAAAGAGCCAAAAGGGTTACCACCCTTAAGGTTGCAAGATCACCACATACCCATTATGCCTGGTTGCAAACCTGTCAATTCTAACCCTTACAGATACCCATACATACAGAAAACTGAGATAGAAAAGATGGTCAAAGAAATGTTGGACAGTGGGATCATAAGGCATAGCACTTCTCCATATGCCTCACCAGTGCTATTGGTGAAAAAGAAGGACAATACATGGAGGTTTTGTGTGGACTACCGAGCCTTAAATAATATAACTATCAAGAACAAATTTCCCATTCCCATTATTGAGGAGTTGCTAGATGAACTGAAGGGCAACAAACACTTTACCAAATTGGACTTAAGGAGTGGGTATCATCAAATAAGGGTCAAGGCTGAAGACTCTCACAAGACTGCATTCAAGACTCACCAAGGGCACTATGAATTTTTGGTTATGCCTTTCGGCTTGACCAATGCCCCTGCCACTTTTCAATGCATAATGAATGAGGTTTTCTCTCCTTACCTAAGACAGTTTGTATTAGTTTTCTTTGATGATATATTAATTTACAGTCCCACGTTGGAAAGTCATATGAGACATTTACAGCAAGTGTTTAAAATCTTGAGACACAATAATTTCTATGTGAAGAAGTCTAAGTGCACTTTTGCTCAGTCTCAAGTGGAGTACTTGGGACATGTGATTAATGAGGCAGGGGTAGCAGCTGATAAGAGTAAAGTGGAAGCAATGGTTCAGTGGCCAATTCCTATTTCACTCAAGTCACTTAGAGGATTCTTAGGCCTCACAGGTTATTATAGGAGGTTTGTTCAACATTATGGGATCATTAGCAAGCCACTGACTAACTTGCTGAAGAAGGGAGCTTTTAGTTGGGGAGAAAAGGCTGAACAAGCATTTCAGAAACTCAAGATAGCTCTATCTAATACTCCAGTGCTAGCTTTGCCTGACTTCTCTAAGGCTTTTGTGGTAGAGTCAGATGCTAGCCATACAGGGGTAGGAGCAGTCCTTATGTAAGAAGGCAGACCCATAGCATATTTAAGTAAGGCCTTGTCTCCCAAACACCTTGGATTGTCAACCTATGAAAAGGAATTGCTAGCAATCATCATGGCAGTTCAAAAGTGGAGAACGTACTTGTTGGGACAACAATTCATTATTAAGACTGATCATGAAGCCCTGAAATATTTCGTGGAACAAAAATTAACAACCTTGGTACAACAGAAATGGTTGTCCAAGATGCTAGGCTTTGACTATGTAATACAATACAAAAAGGGGAAAGAAAACTTAGTGGCAGATGCTTTGTCTAGAAGGCATGAAAGTGAAGGCAAATGTGCAGTTATACAGTCAATCAGCCCCAGTTGGTGTAATGAGGTTGCAAGCAGCTTGGAAGGGGATAATGAGGCTCAAGATATAATGGTTCAACTTATGATAGATCCTGCTAGTTGTCCTAACTACAAGTTGCATGAAGGCATTATCAGAAAAGATAGCAGAATATATGTGGGCAGCAGTGGGAATTTAAGGGAAAAGATCATGGAACAAGTCCATAGCAGCCCTGAAGGGGGACACTCAGGGGTGACAACTACAGTTAAAAGAGCTGAACTACTATTTTTTTGGCCTACTATGAGAAGGGATCTGACAGAACTAATTGCAAGGTGTGAAGTTTGTCAAAGAAGTAAGGGGGAACATGTCCCTACTCCTGGCTTACTACAGCCCATCCCTATTCCTAATCAAGCATGGGAGGTCCTTACCATAGATTTTGTAGAAGGGCTGCCTAAATCAGAAGGAAAGGATGTAATATTAGTGGTGGTTGATAAACTGACAAATGGGTGTCATCTTATGGCCCTCACACACCCCTTTACAGCCACTCAAGTAGCCCAAATGGTTCTGGACTCAGTAGTAAAATTGCATGGACCTCCTAAGACTATTATCTCTGATAGGGACAAGGTATTTGTGAGTAATTTCTGGAAGGAGCTTTTTAAAGCTATGGGAACCCAAATTAAGCTAAGCACAGCTTACCATCCACAAACGGATGGACAAACTGAACGGGTAAATCAATGTATTGAGATGTATTTGAGATGTATGACCAGTCACAAGCCTACACAATGGAGTAGGTGGCTGCCTATGGCTGAGTGGTGGTACAATACTTCATTTCACTCAGCCACTGGGATGACCCCATATAAAGCTCTCTATGGTATTAACCCACCCATTATCAGTTATCATCAAGATGGTAAGAGCGGCAATCCTTTAGTCGCCGAGTTTGTGAAAGAAAGAGAAGGAATTCAGCAGTTGTTAAAGGAGAACTTACAGAAATCCCAAGAAAGAATGAGACTATATGCTGACAAAAGAAGGACTGAGAGGGAGTTTAAGGAAGGTGACGAGGTGTACTTAAAATTGCAGCCCTATAGACAAATGACAGTGTCACAAAGGAGAAATTTCAAACTGTCTGCAAAGTACTATGGTCCATATGTGGTAACACAGAGGATTGGGAAGGTAGCTTACAAACTACAGCTTCCTTCCAATGCCAAGATACACAATGTTTTCCATGTGTCACAACTGAAGAAAAAAATTGGAGAAAAGAAAGTAGTTCAGACTGAACTTCCACAAACTAACATTGCAGGGGAGTTGAGGCCTATTCCCATAGCAATTCTGGAGAGGAGGTTAGTAAAGAAAGGGGATAGACCAGCTACAATGGTGCTAGTTCAGTGGTCTCACAGCATACCGGAAGATGCCACATGGGAGGAATGGAGTAAGCTCAGTGCTCAGTATCCAGATTTTAATCCTTGGGGACAAGGATCTCCTTAAGCGATGGGGAGTTGTCAGGATTGCAATAAAAAATAATGGTAGTTTAGTAGCTGATAGTGAAAAGCAGCGTTTGGATACAACCACAATCAGTTAGCCTTGTTTTTAGCAATAGCCACGTGTAGCTCATGTAGTGGAATAGTATGTTTTACTCTGTTTGGCTGAATAGGCTGAGTATATATCAGTCATTGGGATTGTAGCTTGGGCAGGAAATTATCAATGAAGTTTATTCCTTAGTTATTTTCCTTATCTTCTTTCTTTTGCTGCAATTTATCTTCTCTGGTGTAACACTTCTTCACAGCAACAATAGTTGTCGATAACATTTTCTGACATGGTTTTTCAACTTAGATGACAATCTTGTAGAACATTGTATCCTTTTATATGATTATCAATAAAAAATTTCTCTTATGAATGAAGTTAAAGAATAGCGAAGAAGACATTTATGTAGAACATATCAAAATTCATAATGTTGTGAGAATCACATTGATATATATTTGTACTCATAATTTACTCGATAACATTTTTTGACATAGTTTTTTGAAGATGGGAAAGTCAAATGAAAATAAAGACGACAACAAGAATATCATTGTAGGCACGGACAGTTGAAGCACGTTACTGTTAGACCCAGGACATTGATTTAAATGAACTCTGACAATTTGAGGAGCCAGAAAACCTCCACAGGTGCACACAACCAATTGAGATTCAAATGATAAGATTCATTCATAATACTCTGGCCTTTAATAGGCGTTTACAGACTTGCAAAGAAATAGGAAATAACTGACCCACTATGCACGGACTGGTGCATTAACAACTCACGTAATAAATCATGGCCATTACTGGAACAACCCATTGACTTAGTCTAGACCCAGCTGAATTAAAAAGAAACATGCATAACCGAAAATACCCTTTAACAATTAAAGAAATTCCCTAGCTTACTTAGCCCCATTTTACTTAAACATTCTGGGCATGTAACATAATCTTTCCCTTCAGAAGAACTCGTCCACGAGTTCGGGATATGTCCTGCGCAGCTCATCTGCATCAACCCAGGTAGCATCTTCCTTGTTAGCTCCTTTCCATTGAATCAAGAAATCAACTCCTGCTCTATTTCCTTTCTTCCTGAGCCTTCTTTCTAATATTTTCTCTGGTTCGGGGGCCATTGTGCCATTTTCCATCACTGTTGGCAGTCTAGGGTTAGGGTTTATCTGAGTTCCAATCTTCTTTTTGAGGCAAGAGATGTGAAATACGGGGTAAATCTTGGAGTGTTTGGGTAGATCGAGCTTGTATGCAACTTTCCCAATTTTTTGAGTGATCTGGAATGGCCCGAAATACCTTGGAGAAAGCTTCAAGCTTTTTCTCACTGCAACTGTCATCTGTCTATAGGGTCTTAACCTCAAATAGACCCAATCCCCCATGTTGTACTCCCTTTCTGTTCTCTTTTTATCTGTGTATAGCTTCATCCTCGTTTGAGCTTCTTGCAAGTTTTCCCGTGCCAAAGTAAGGATGAAATCTCGGCTTCTCATTTCGTCTTCAACTGCTTGTACTGCTGTGGTTTCAGGCTCATATGGGAGGAGTCGTGGTGGCTCTTGTCCATATACTATCTCAAAGGGGGTAAACCCTGTGGAGGAATGCTCTGAGGTATTGTATGTCCACTCAGCTAAAGCTAGCCAACTGGCCCAATCTTTGGGTCTATCACTGGTAAAGCACCTGAGGTACCCTTCCAACCATTTGTTCATTACCTCTGTCTGCCCGTCCGTTTGAGGGTGATATGTCGAACTCATTAGCAGCTTGGTTCCACTTAAATGGAAAATTTCCTTCCAAAAGTTGCTTGTGAATATTGCATCTCGATCACTGACTATGCTATGTGGTATGCCGTGTAATTTGAATATGTTTTCCATGAATGCCTTTACTACCGTTGCTGCTGTATACGGATGTGCCATTGGTATGAAATGACTATACTTGTTGAACCTGTCTACTATCACCATGATTACACTGTATCCTTTGGACATAGGCAACCCCTCTATGAAGTCCATACTAATATCCACCCATACTTTACTTGGTATTGGGAGAGGTTGCGAAGCCTCAACTGGTTTGAGGTTTTCTGTTTTGTTTCTTTGACATACCTCGCATTCTCTAATGAATTTTTTGATGTCCTTTCTCATTCCATGCCAAAAGAATTCCCTCTTGATCCTGGAGTGAATCTTCTGTGAACCAGTATGCCCTCCTATGGGACTGCTATGGAATTATTGCATGACTTGCTCCTGCTGCACCTTTAGGGTTCCCAAGTGTAGCCTCCCTTTGTAGAATAAGAACCCTCCTCTAAGCTGGTACTTAAGGAGATCAAGATCACCCTGATGGTAGTGGTTGAGTAAGTGCTGCAACTGGGGATCTTGGTGGTATACTTGATGGAGCTCTTCCCACCAATTAACGGTAACCAAGCTGATGGCCTTGGCTTCTCCATAATTAATCATGATCCCATCTGGTTCTGAACTGTTCCCCCGGTCTGGCAACCTGGAGAGAGCATCTGCTGCCTTATTTCCTTTGTCACTGCGATATTCCACACTAAAATCAAAGCCTAACAGCTTCGTTATCCACTTTTGTTGAAAAGGTGTTCCAACCTTTTGCTCCAAAAGGTGCTTCAGGGCTTGCTGGTCAGTCCTTACTTTAAATTTGTGCCCCAACAAATAATGTCTCCATTTTTGAATTGCCAACACAAGAGCCAAAAATTCTTTTTCGTAAGTGGATAAAAACAAATTTTTACCTTTTAATGCTTGGCTTCAATAAGCTAGAGGCCTTCCTTCCTGCATTAAAACAGCTCCCAACCCACTTCCAGAAGCATCACATTCTACCACGAACATTTTGGAAAAATCTGGTAAAGGCAAAAACAGGAGGGGTCACCATGGCTGCCTTTAATGCTGAAAATGCTTGGCTGGCCTCCTCATTCCACTTAAAGGAATTTTTCTTGAGTAAAGCAGTTAGAGGGGCTGAAATACGTCCATAGCCCTTTACAAACTTCCTATAATAACCTGTTAATCCCAAAAATCCCCTTAGAGCCTTAGGATTCTTAGGTTCAGGCCACTCCATCATAGCTGTAATCTTTAATGGATCTGTTTTAACTCCCTCTTTGGAGATAACATGGCCCAAATACTCCACCTCTCGACAACCAAAAACACATTTTGAGTCCTTAGCATACAGCTGATGTCGTCTCAAAACTTCTAAGACAGCTTTTAAATGCCCTACATGTTCTTCAACAGCTTTACTTTACAAAAGTATGTCATCAAAAAAAACTAGCACAAATTTCCTGAGGTATGGTCTGAATATCTCATTCATCAATCCTTGAAAGGTTGATGGAGCATTGGTAAGCCCAAAGGGCATCACTAAAAATTCATAATGCCCCTCATGTGTACGAAAGGCAGTTTTGGGCACATATTCAGGCTTCATCCTGATTTGATGACAGCCCGATCGCAAGTCAAGTTTAGAAAATAACTCAGCACCATTAAGCTCATCCAATAACTCATCTATATTAGGAATGGGAAACTTATCTTTGATGGTATCTTTGTTGAGAGCGTGATAATCAATGCACATGAGCCAACTCCCATCTGCCTTCCTCACCGAAAGAACTGGTGAAGAGTATGGACTTTGACTTAGTTGGATGATCCCAACCTTAAGCATTTCCCTGACCAGCTTCTCAATTTCTTCTTTCTGATAATAGGGGTGTCGATAAGGCCTAACACATGTTGGCTTAGCTGCTTCTTGGAGTTGGATCTGGTGGTCGTGACTCCTTGGGGGTGGGAGTCCATTTGGTTCAGCAAACACTGTTTTGAATTCATTCAAAACAGCTTGTATGGCAGGCTCTATTGGTGCTCCCCCTGGACTGTCACTGATCTCCACAAATTGCAGCCATATTCCTCTTCCTTCTACAAGGGCAGCCTTGCTCAAGCTATGTTCTTCCTCTATGACCTTCTCGGGTAACCTCAAGCCCTGCAGAGATAAATTTTCTCCTTCCACAAAGAAACTCATACTTAAATCAGCAAAATTCCATTGAATAGTTCCCAAACTTCTTAACCAATCTACCCCTAACACAACATCACACCCTCCTAGGGTTAATAAAAACAGATTGGCTAAAATGTTACAGCTTTGCATCTTTAAAAGAACTGCTTTACAACAACCAAGGCAAGGAAGGGTGTCCCCATTAGCAACTTGGACTGCCAAGTGGCCTTCCTCCACTGGTAGTTTTGCCCTTCTTACCACATTCACATCAATAAAACTATGTGTATTGTCGGTATCAATAAGAACAATAACTGAACATGAACCAATTTTCCCAACTAACCTCATGGTTTTGGGAGAAGGTGCCCCTGCAATGGCATGCAAGGATATGCCCAATAGCTCAGCTTGTTGGACTGCAGGTATAGTCTCTGTATCATGTTGATTAAACGTCTCTTCTTCTTCCAATTCTTTTTCTCCTTCCCTTTCAAATTTCATTCCATCCAGTAAGTATAGTTTGGGCCTGTTGCATTTGTGTCCTGGATGGTACTTTTCATCACAAAAATAGCACAGACCTTTTTCTCTTCTTTCTTGCATTTGGTTGGGACTTATACGCTTTATGGGATATGGGTTTCTTCTCTGGACTGGTGGGTTAGGTCTCTGGTGTTGGGGGGCTGGAAGTCTAAGTACGGGATTTTGTCCAGGTAATCGGAGAAGAGTGGGCTTGAATGAGGGTGTATATGGGCTATTTTGGGCTTGAGTGTTTCGGTAAGGGTACTGTTTTCTGGTCACTTCTTCTTCTTGTACCCGAGCCAAACCAAAAGCAGCAGCAAGAGTATTTGGTTTGAACATGGTAACAATAATTCGCAATTCATCTTTTAAACCACTTAGAAAAGTACTTATACGAAACTCTTCACTTACCCCACTTATTTTATTGGACAGGATCTCAAAAGCTGTTTGGTAATCCTCTACGCTCCCTGTCTGACTCAGTTTGGTGAATGCACCCACTGGATCCTCGCATGCCGAAGGCCTGAATCTGGTGCGAAGAGCCTCCAAGAAGTCACCCCATTTTGTCACTGGGCTTGATTCTTTCAACCAATAATACCAAGTCAACGTCTTCCCTTCCATGTGGAAAGAGGCAATTTCCAGCTTGTGATCCTCCGGAGTCTCAAACTAATTGAAGAACTGCTGCGCCTTCAAGATCCATTCGCTCGGATCTCCCCCATCGAAACAAGGAAAATCCAATCAAAGAGATCGAGCCTGAATTCCCCCATGTCCATCAAACAGAGGATTAACATTTACTTTGTCATTGTTAGAAGTCCCTCCCCCTGAGCTGAGTTTAGTTGTAATTTGTACCAAGTTGTCATAGCTTGATGCCAAATTATTGAGTTGCTGTAACACACCTTCTATTAGCATTCCATGCCTAGATTGCTCTTCCTTCAAGGCATTGGTTACTCCTTGTAAATTGCTTACTATTTCAGATAACTGTGATAATCGTGTTCCCTCAGCCATGTCGCAGGAACGCGACTCTGATACCAACTTGTTAGACCCAGGAAATTGATTTAAATGAACTCTGACAATTTGAGGAGCCAGAAAACCTCCACAGTTGCACACAACCAATTGAGATTCAAATGATGATATTCATTCATAATACTCTGGCCTTTAATAGGCGTTTACAGACTTGCAAAGAAATAGGAAATAACTGACCCACTATGCACGGACTGGTGCATTAACAACTCACGTAATAAATCATGGCCATTACTGGAACAACCCATTGACTTAGTCTAAACCCAACTGAATTAAAAAAAAAACATGCATAACCGAAAATACCCTTTAACAATTAAAGAAATTCCCTAGCTTACTTAGCCCCATTTTACTTAAACATTCTGGGCATGTAACAGTTACAAAGGTCGTCATAGTGTTTTGGAGAGGTAAATTATAGAAAAATGATGTTTCCTAGGTTTGGTGCGAAATTAGTGTTCATAAATTATAATATTTGGAGTATAAGGATTCGAGTATTTCTTGATGCTTGCAATTTATGGCAAGATGCAATTGCAAATCCAGAAAAGTGTGTTTCGGAAAAGATTCGAGAAATGAAAGAAAAAAGAACAAGGAATATTTTGCAAGGAGTGATGCATGAAGAAGTTTGGAAACATGTTGCGAGTTTTAATTCTCTAACTCAGTTATGGAATGAAATTGAATTTATTTGCAATAATTATAAAGGTCCATCGTTACCTAAAGAGTCTTGGTTTTTGGAAGAAGATGAGAAATTTATAGAAGAAATTGATGAAGTTGAAGAAGAAGAAAGTAAAAACGAAGACTTTGAAGACATATGTCGGGAAGCAAAAGAAATAGATCATGCCGAAAATAAAAAATATTTTTTGAGAAAGAAGAAGAAAAAGAAAGCGTTGAAGAAATTGAAGAGACGTCAAGTGAAGAAGTATTTCGATCAAAAGGAGTTTGTAAATAGTAAAATGGAGACACAACACAAGGAGTTTATGAAGCATGCAAAATGTGAAAAGCTAGTAAGCAAGATCAAGAAGAACAAATGAAAACTTCAAGCATTTGTGCCATATACATTGATGGAGATGACAAAAGAGTTTGTTGTGTTTGAAGGAATCGGAAGATCAAAAAGTTTTACGACATTGTGAAGAATAAATTTGGTTTACGGGAGGCCTTGTTAGATAACTAAACCAAAATTTTAAATTGATTCTAGATTGTTCATGAATTAATTAAGTACATGAATAGGTAATATACATGATACATGAATGTATTTGAAAATGTCTTGAAACATGTAATGGTTAGGTTCATGTACATGAATTTGGTCATGTAGTAATTATTATGGTGACTCTAGAAGTATCCTAGGAGTCCTATAAATAGCCTTGTACTTGAATCATTTGAAGTAAGTGAAATCAAAGTATTCTTGAGTGTTCTCCTAAGTTATATTTCACTTCTTCTCTATAATTTATCCTCTTCCATAAATTTTCCAACAAGTGGTATCCGAGCCAAGTTAATTCAAAGATTTAGAGAAGGCTAAAACCAAAGTGGCGAAGGCAAAATTGACGACCCAAGAAAGGTGACTTCGTGCTATCGAAGTGTTCCGCTAGGCGAGTGCAAAGTGTGCGCGTTAGAGCTCCGGACTGCAATCTAGTAAAGGTGCTAGCTAGTTGAGGAAAAATTTGAAGAAGTTTGTGAGTTGAAGTACGTCACAAAGGTCGTCATATTGATAGTGTTTTGGAAAGGTAAATTATAGAAAAATGATGTTTCCTAGGTTTGGTGCGAAATTAGTGTTCATAAATTATAATATTTGGAGTATAAGGATTCGAGTATTTCTTGATACTTGCAATTTATGGCAAGATTAATTGCAAATCCAAAAAAGTGTGTTTCGGAAAAGATTCGAGAAATGAAAGAAAAAAGAACAAGGAAGATTTTGCAAGGAGTGATGCATGAAGAAGTTTGGAAACATGTTGCGAGTTTTATTCTCCACCTCAGTTATGGAATGAAATTAAATTTATTTGCAATAATTATAAAGGTCCATCGTTACCTAAAGAGTCTTGGTTTTTGGAAGAAGATGAGAAACTTGTAGAAGAAATTGATGAAGTTAAAGAAGAAGAAAGTAAAAACGAAGACTTTGAAGACATATGTCGGGAAGCAAAAGAAATAGATCATGACGAAAATAAAAAAATATTTTTGAGAAAGAAGAAGAAAAAGAAAGCGTTGAAGAAATTGAAGAGACGTCAAGTGAAGAAGTATTTCGATCAAAAGGAGTTTGTAAATAGTAAAATGGAGACGCAACACAAGGAGTTTATGAAGCATGCAAAATGTGAAAAGCTAGTAAGCAAGATCAAGAAGAACAAATGGAAACTCAAGCATTTGTGTCATATACATCGATGGAGATGATAAAAGAGTTTGTTGTGTTTGAAGGAATCGGAAGATTAAAAAGTTTTACGACATTGTGAAGAATAAATTTGGTTTACGGGAGGCCTTATTAAAAAACTAAACCAAATTTCTAAATTGATTCTAGATTGTTCATGAATTAATTAAGTACATGAATAGGTAATATATATGATACATGAATGTATTTGAAAATGTCTTAGAACATGTAATGGTAAGGTTCATGTACATGAATTTGGTCATGTAGTAATTATTATGGTGACTTTAGAGTATCCTATGAGTTCTATAAATAGCCTTGTACTTGAATCATTTGAAGTAAGTGAAATCAAAGTATTCTTGAGTGTTCTCCTAAGTTATATTTCACTTCTTCTCTATAATTTATCCTCTTCCATAAATTTTCCAACAAGTAATATCCGAGCCAAAGTTAATTCAAAGGTTTAGAGAAGGTTAAAACCAAAGTGGCGAAGGCAAAATCGACGACCCAAGAAAGGTGACTTCGTGCTATCGAAGTGTTCCGCTGGGCGAGTGCAAAGTGTGCGCGTTAGAGCTCCGGACTGCAATCTAGTAAAGGTGCTAGCTAGTTGAGGAAAAATTTGAAGAAGTTTGTGAGTTGAAGCACGTCACAAAGGTCGTCATATTGATAGTGTTTTGGAGAGGTAAATTACAGAAAAATGATGTTTCCTAGGTTTGGTGCGAAATTAGTGTTCATAAATTACAATGTTTGGAGTATAAGGATTCGAGTATTTCTTGATGCTTGTAATTTATGGCAAGATGTAATTGCAAATCCAGAAAAGTGTGTTTCGAAAAAGATTCGAGAAATGAAAGAAAAAAGAACAAGGAAGATTTTGCAAGGAGTGAAGCATGAAGAAGTTTGGAAACATGTTGCGAGTTTTAATTCTCTACCTCAGTTATGGAATAAAATTGAATTTATTTGCAATAATTATAAAGGTCCATCGTTACCTAAAGAGTCTTGATTTTTGGAAGAAGATGAGAAACTTGTAGAAGAAATTGATGAAGTTAAAGAAGAAGAAAGTAAAAACGAAGACTTTGAAGACATATGTCGGGAAGTAAGAGAAATAGATCATGACGAAAATAAAAAAGTATTTTTTTCAGAAAGAAGAAGAAAAAGAAAGCGTTGAAGAAATTGAAGAGACGTCAAGTGAAGAAGTTTTTGAAGAGATAAAAGAAGAAGAAAAAGGAAAGGAGGATGTGACCAAGTTTCAGAAAGATATTCTAGCATTGCAGACTACGAAGGAGTTTGTGAAGAGCTCTTATAAAAATGGGATTTCCAAGTACTAGAGACTTGAGAATGAAATCATGGAAAAGCAAGAAAGGGTTAGCAGGTTACAAGATGAATTTGGCGAGGGCACGGTTATTGATGATAATGATGCACTAACTTCGATGGTTGATGCGGCATTGAAGTCGCGCCAAGAAATGTTGGCTCAGGTGCAGGATAAACAAGAAAGATCCGCGACAGAAGCAAAGGGAGAGAACAAAAAGATTGAGGATGCTTGTCAAAGGCTGAAGTCACCCAAGCACAAGTTTCTTCCTGATCAAACTGATGATTAAACGAACGATGAAAATCTTGATCCCGATAAAGTACAAGAAGATTTGCCAAGTATAAATAAGGAAAAGGTTGGCCCTAAGGGGTAGAAATTGGAAGTGCTACGCGAGAAGATTAAAGAAAAATTTATGACAGGCTCAATAGGATCCATCACTATGACAGAACTAGCAGAGAAGGTAGATGATCTTGTGAATAAGGTGATCAGCCTAGAAGGTTCAGTTTCATCGCAGACTGTTCTAATTGACATATTAAGAAATTTAGAAGAGAATGAGGAAAATATTTTGAGTATCAAAAGTAATGATTTGTGATTTAGAGTGATGAATTTTGTGGAAGACATAGAATGGGTAAATATCGAGAAGTATTTCGATCAAAAGGAGTTTGTAAATAGTAAAATGGAGAAGCAACACAATGAGTTTATGAAGCATGCAAAATGTGAAAAGCTAGTAAGCAAGATCAAGAAGAACAAATGGAAACTTCAAGCATTTGTGCCATATACATCGATGGAGATGACAAAAGAGTTTATTGTGTTTGAAGAAATCGGAAGATCAAAAAGTTTTACGACATTGTGAAGAATAAATTTGGTTTACGGGAGGCCTTGTTAGAAAACTAAACCAAATTTCTAAATTGATTCTAGATTGTTCATGAATGAATAGGTAATATACATGATACATGAATGTATTTGAAAATGTCTTGGAACATGTAATGGTTAGGTTCATGTATATGAATTTGGTCATGTAGTAATTATTATGGTGACTCTAGAAGTGTCCTAGGAGTCCTATAAATAGCATTATACTTGAATCATTTGAAGTAAGTGAAATCAAAGTATTCTTGAGTGTTCTTCTAAGTTATATTTCACTTCTTCTCTATAATTTATCATCTTCCATATATTTTCAACACGGACACCCGCTATGTCATCAAA
Source organism: Aralia elata (assembly GCA_034770075.1). Lineage (NCBI taxonomy): Eukaryota > Viridiplantae > Streptophyta > Magnoliopsida > Apiales > Araliaceae > Aralia > Aralia elata. The sequence continues at coordinate 102,178,200 of CM068384.1, read as the reverse complement.
AGGCCCATGGGCCTTATACGTGTAACGATTGTAAGCAGCCCGGATTTACATGTTTCAAGTGCCAAAAAGATGCTTGTGACTTCTACCTTCATGAAGATTGCTTTCAGGCCAAACATTCCTCCTACAAAACTCACAAATTTATGGAAAAATATAGATTTTATTACCATGCCAGCCCGCCACGTGTTGCAGATAGATACTGTAACGCGTGCGGGATAGATATACTAGGGTTTAAGTATGAGTGCTCGATGGATGGTGAAAACCCGCATGATTTGCATCCAACTTGTGCTAACATTGATTTTGAGATGGATTGGGATGGTTTAAAGTTGAAACGTCGCTATAAAGTTGAATCAAAGTGCTTGTATTGCGACTACAGGAACCATGCAGAAGAATGTGTAGAATTTATTGGGTGGAAATGGTTGTCCGGAGAGAGATATTATGGGTTTCCCTTTTGTTCTTCATGCAGGAAAATTTGCTTTCATGTGAAATGAATGAATGAGATAATGGCTTCTAAGGAAAACAAGTTTGATGAATATTAAATGTACCACAAATGCAGTATTGAATAGTTAGTCCATTTGTTATATTGATTATACGTTATGGATTGTTATGTAAAAATTTAACTTAAAAAAGTGTTTCCTCATGGATCACGAATTAAAATTTGTTGTCTCATCCCCTTTGTTACGGTTGTCTCGTCATATATATTGAAATCCACTTAATTTTTATTCAAATTAAATGAATTATATATTGACTAATTTCATAACCATTTTAGATTGTGACTAACTTGGAACTGTAAGCTATATGCAGATTGGACTTCACATATTTGAAACTGATACATTTATTTTGTTGAAATAAATTAATAAAAAAACTGTTAACCATTTCAATTATCATTATAATTATTAGAAAATGACTATAATAACCTCAAAAATAAAATAAAATAAAAGCAAGAGACAAATGGGTGGATATTAGAATTGATGGAATCCCTAGAATAGGAAGTTAAGGCCCAAATTCAGGAGCGAAAACAACCACAAAATTAAATTACAGTAGATTTATCAGATTGAAGATTTGCATATTTAACAGTTAAAAGAGTGCATAATTTACAAATACTATTATTGGCCACACATAAAAACTCATTTCTACATAGATCAAAAAAGAAGCTGAATTCAACTGCTAGATAAAGAAAAAGGAGATGGGCAAGGGGGCTTTATATCGCAATGAATGATCTGTGTGTTGCACTCTTCGTGGAGGTACGCCAGCCCCCTTGCAATCCCCAAGGCAATATGGCTCCTTTGTGTCCAACTGGGCTTCACATCCCCAAAAAGAAAGCTTGCTAAAGTGCCATTAGACATATACTCGTAAACTAGTAGACGATGCTCTCCGTCCTCGCAAAATCCAAGCAATCGGACCAAATTCTTGTGATGTGTTTGGGCAATCACATTAACCTCAGTTTTGAATTCCTTGTCCCCATCTTGAACCACCCTATCTAACTTCTTCACAGCAACAATAATTGTCGAACCCATCTGAATTACCCCTTTGTAAACTATGCCAAAAGCACCCCTTCCCAGTTCTTCCTTGAATCCATTTGTGGCTTCCGCTAGCTCTTTATAGGTGAAGCTGCGCAGATTGGTTTCGACAAAACTGTTATTATCTGGTTGACGCTTTACGGTTTTCTTGTGGTAGATGCAGAAGAAGCCAAAGCAAGCAGCACCAACAAACATTAAATTGACAAATACAGAACTGCTTAGAAGCACTGATCCCACAATGATCAAAGTGTCTTGATCCTTCTTCTCGCGATAAATCGGGCAATCCCCAGGACTTTGTGGAGGAAGATTACGTTTCATATATTTTATTAGAGCCTTTCCATTAACGCTAATGTCCTTCCTCCCATTTGAGAGAGGTAGCTTCTTTTTCCAACAACTATCGCCTCTGTAAATTGCAACTGCACAAAAACAATCCTCCAAACAGTACCTTTTACAGTCTGATTCAGAAATTGGGACCAGCTGTTCAAAATCGGATGTTGGCCAATCAGTTTCAATGAGCTCCTCAAAATCATATAAATCTTCAGCAGAACTCGAGCCATTATAATCACAGTTTTGAATGAAACTTGGCTTGCAGCTTCCATACTTATCATCTGGATCAAGTAAGGAATAACCTTTTGGGCATTCACAAATTGGCCTACTATTATCATCAGGTCTACAAACACTGTTAAACCCACAAGCCCCGCTACCTTTATCTCCCCCAATAGCAACACATATATTATCTGGCTGAGTCCAGACAACAGTCCAATTTTGTCTTCCGGTGAAATTCTTAGGGTGATAATATTGGACAAAACCTCCATCAAAGTTTAGAGTTGCTCTATGATAATACCCTGAAGATGGAAGTACGCCGCTTTTAGTGAGATTAACTCTTTGACCATTTCTTCTTAAAATATACTTATAGCCTCTCTCATTAATTCTCACCTGATAACCAGAATTACTCGCATTTAATTCGTCACGAGTTCCACTGATATAGTAAGCAGCATAGGCATTATTGGTACCTATATCCCGGGTATTCAGCACAAGATTTCCATCTTCGAGTAAACGTAACTGGAAGCTTCCGCTTGTGAAGTTGGTTTCACTCAGCCGATCGAGAATAAAGCACACCATTAATCTCCATAGTCTGTGTGGGCAACAGGGTATCAGTTGGATTGCTGAAGCTCTCCCATAACTTCAAAGAGTCGCTACCCACAAGCACAAAGTTGCCTGTATCATTCATAAAGCCATTAGAAACTTCACTAAGAACGGATTCAGTCTTCCATAATTCTTTGCCTTGAGAATCAGTGAGGACTAATCCACGGTCAGAAGTTAGCTCCACTTTGGCTCCTCTTGGCACAGTATTGCCTTTATTTCCATACCAGACTACAGTTTTGTCAAGTATTTTGTCAAACCATATGGAGAGCAAAAACTGATCCTTATCTCGCACTTGCTGGAACCCAAATGCAAAATCACCAGAAGGTGAAAGCCATGGGGTGGCCTTGTCTGTAGACTGTAATAAGAAACGAGCCCAAGGCTATAGGATTGTTACCTTGAGCAACAATTGAAATTGGCAAGACGGGAGTGGTTAGTATGAAGTTCATTTTTTGGTAAGTTGGTCAATTGACCAATAGAGTGTTGACACGCAGGCCGGAGGTATTCTTTTTCCCTACGTGTCAGCACTCTATTGGCCAATTAACCAACTTACTAAAAAATAAACTTCATACTAACCGAATCCTGGGAAGACAAATGCTAATAGGCAGAGGAGATGAAGAGGGGCATAAGACATGTATAAGATGATTTAGATTATAAAATATCAACTTCTTTTGGTGTATAACAAGGGGAAGGCTTAAGTCAAGGAAAAGACGCGAGAAGTCCGACCATAATTTTCCAGGAACCAATGTCTTTCTTCTTTTCATCATTTTCCACCCCTAATAACTCTGGCCCTTTAAAGGGGCTAGTTTCAAGCAGTTACGGCTCATAAAAACTCATAGGAGTTTGAATTGTATGCTAGTTCACAAATTTCAATCACTAGGAAAGTTGACTGGGTCATCAGAATTGAAGATTTGAAGACATGAAAGTAAGAAGAAACTGGCTAGGTCCTTTGAACATAAATTAACTTTTAAAAGGGGGAAGGCAGGGTGTAGGGTAGAGTTAGGCACTATGAGAATAGACTAATCAATGAGTTTGCATTTGAAACACTTGCACAAAAAATTTCTGACAAACTTTTCATAATAACAAATTTTACTCTTTGAAGTTTAAGTGTGTTTGTTGACCATAATATTCTAAGAAACAAAAAAAATCAATAAATAAATAGTACTCATTTTCAAACGGAGAGTGTTAAGATTTGCCTACAACATACTTAAATATAATTTTATTAAGAAAAAAAATTATTTTCTATAAATTATTCAATAATTCTTTTTCCAAATAAAAAAAATATTGTCTTGATATTTAATATTAAAATTCTAAAAAATTATATACGTAAAATAAAGTTTAATAATCAAATCAAACTAAGTGAAATGTATTACACGGCATGGTCTTCTTGAACCATTCAACACTAAAACCCTGACAGGGCGTGGGTGAAGGAAGGTGAGACTGGGGTCAGCTGCAGTACTAAGTTATTAAAAGAGGGCTGGACCACCTCCAATAACAAATTTCCATCTAGGGAAAGGGTAAGTGTGACAAGTCTGCCAACAAGATGGGACATGTATGTTAATTGTTATGTAAACATATATGTGCATGTGTATATATAGTAAAGGAAAAATTATCAGAAAGAATGGTATACAAAACAAATTACTCGAGTAAATGTAACATTTCAGTCCCATGTTAAAATATTTGAAAAAAAATTATCCGCATATAAAAAATTAAGTTATTAATTAATAAAACTTTCAATAATAACTTTTTGAGTAAATTTGTGGTGAGTTAAAATGACACAAAAAAATACTATTTAGACTCGTGATTTAGGGCCTTGTTTGGTTAGATTTGATTCGATTCATATTTGAGATTTGATTCAAAAATTATTCCGAACTCGAAATTTGACCTGAGTTGTTAAAATAAAAAAAGATTTAACGTAAGCATTAACAGAATATAAAGTTAAGCCAAATTAGTTGCCATATTTCGTTGATTCACACACACGTTTATTCATCCTCCCTCTATCCTAAATCATATCAATTTTGAGTTTATAATATCTCAAATTAATTTAAAAATCATATTAATGTCTACCCTAAATCATATTAATTTGGTCAACGGGGCATTGTAAAGGTTGTGTTAGAAGGAGGGTTATCTGTGGTCTGTTGTGACCAAATTTTTCTACACACTGAACTAAGGCTATAAATGTCGAGGTAATGAAAATATAATGTTGCATCTATATGCAATGCAGATTGAACTTTACATGTTTGAAATTGATACATTAATTTTGTTGAAATAAATTTAAAAAAGAATTGTTAACCATTTCAAATATCATTATAATTATTAGAAAATGACTATAATAACCTCAAAAATAAAATAAAAGCAAGAGACAAATGGGTGGATATTAGAATTGATCGAATCCCTAGAATAGGAACTTAAGGCCCAAATTCAGGAGAGAAAACAACCACAAAATTAAATTACAGTAGATTTATCAGATTTGCATATTTAACGGTAAAAAGAGTGCATAATTTACAAATACTGTTGTTGGCCACATATAAATTCATTTCTACATAGATCAAAAAGGAAGCCAAATTCAAATGCTAGATAAAGAAAAAGGAAATGGACACGGGGGCTTGGGAACGTCAACAACTCCTTCAAGCATCATGCTAACCTTCCTCATGTTTGGCCTTAGAGATGGATCTTCTTGAATACACCAAATACCAACCATCACAAACCTCTCAAACTTATCCCATTCATTCAATATAGCCTCTTTGTCATGATCTACTAAATCAACCAATCTACCTTCTTGAAAGCAATCCAAACCCAATCTGTTAAAATGGATTTCTCCTCTTCACCAATTTCCAAATCCTCCAAAACTTCTCCGGCAACAAATGATCTCCAGCAACAAAAACGCCGAAGCTAATACACATCAACTTTTACGGTTATTGGACTGTTTCTAAACCAATCTGGAGCAACATACCCTTTTGTTCCTCTAATTGCAGTATTGGTTCTTATCTCTGATTGATCATCAAGAGTTTCGCCAACCCGAAATCAGAAATTCTTTGCATTGTAGTAGTCATCCAGAAGGATTATTCTGTGGCTTTATATCGCAATGGAATGATCTGTGTGTTGCACTCTTCGTGGAGGTAACGCCAGCCCCCTTGCAATCCCCAAGGCAATATGGCTCCTTTGTGTCCAACTAGGCTTCACATCCCCAAAAAGAAAGCTTGCTAAGAGTGCCATTAGACATATACTCGTAAACTAGTAGACGATGCTCTCCATCCTCGCAAAATCCAAGCCAATCGGACCAAATTCTTGTGATGTGTTTGGGCAATCACATTAACCTCAGTTTTGAATTCCTTGTCCCCATCTTGAACCACCCTATCTAACTTCTTCACAGCAACAATAATTGTCGAACCCATCTGAATTACCCCTTTGTAAACTATGCCAAAAGCACCCCTTCCCAGTTCTTCCTTGAATCCATTTGTGGCTTCCGCTAGCTCTTTATAGGTGAAGCTGCGCAGATTGGTTTCGACAAAACTATTATTATCTGGTTGACGCTTTACGGTTTTCTTGTAGTAGATGCAGAAGAAGCCAAAGCAAGCAGCACCAACAAACATTAAATTGACAAATACAGAACTGCTTAGAAGCACTGATCCCACAATGATCAAAGTGTCTTGCTCCTTCTTCTCGCGATAAATCGGGCAATCCCCAGGACTTTGTGGAGGAAGATTACGTTTCATATATTTTATTAGAGCCTTTCCATTAACAATCTTGTCCTTCCTCCCATTTGAGAGAGGTAGCTTCTTTTTCCAACAGCTATCGCCTCTGTAAATTGCAACTGCACAAAAACAATCCTCCAAACAGTACCTTCTGCAGTCTGATTCAGAAATTGGCATCAGCTGTTCAAAATCCGATGTTGGCCAATCAGTTTGAATGAGCTCCTCAAAATCATATAAATCTTCAGCAGAACTCGAGCCATTATAATCACAGTTTTGAATGAAACTTGGCTTGCAGCTTCCATACTTATCATCTGGATCAAGTAAGGAATAACCTTTTGGGCATTCACAAATTGGCCTTCTATTATCGTCAGGTCTACAAACACTGTTAAACCCACAAGCCCCACTACCTATATCCCCCCAATAGCAACACATATATTATCTGGCTGAATCCAGACATCAGTCCAATTTGGTCTTCCGTCGAAAACCTTAGGGTGATAATATTGGACAAAAACTCCATCAAAGTTTAGAGTTGCTCTATGATAATTCCCTGAAGATGGAAGTACGCCGCTTGGAGTGAAATCAACTCTTTGACCATTTCTTCTTAAAATATACATATAGCCTTTCTCATTAATTCTCACCTGATAACCCGAATTACTCGCATTCAAAGTGTCAAATGTATTACTGATATAGTAAGCAGCATTGGCAAAATTGGTACGTATATCTCGGGTATTCAGCACAAGATTTCCATCTTCGAGTAAACGTAACTGGAACCTTCCGCTTGTGAAGTTGGTTTCACTCAGCCGAGAATAAAGCACACCCCCTGTCTCCATGATCTGTGTAGGCAACAGGGTATCAGTTGGATTGCTGAAGCTATCCCATAACTTCGAAGAGTCACTACCCACAAGCACAAAGTTGCCTGTGTCGTTCATAAAGCCATAAGAAACTTTACTAAGAATGTTCCCAGGCTTCCATAATTCTTTTCCTTGTGAATCTCCAAGAACTAACCCAAGGTCAGCATTCAGCTCCACTTTGGCTCCTCTTGGCACGGTATTGCCATCATTTCCATACCAGACTATAGTTTTGTCAGGTATTTTGTCAAACCATATGGAGAGCAAAAACTGATCCTTATCTCCCACTTTCTGGAACCCAAATGCAAAATCGCCAGAAGGTGAAAGCCATGGGGTGGCCTTGTCTGTTGCATTAATAGACGAGCCTAAGGCTATACGATTGTTACCTTGAGCAACAATTGAAATTGGGAAGACAAATGCTAATAGGCAGAGGAGATGAAGAGGGGCATAAGCCATGTCTAAGATGATTTAGATTAAAAAATATCAACTTCTTGTGGTGTATAAAAGAGGGAGAGAAATGAAGGTTTAAGTCAAGGAAACGACACAAGAAGTCCACCCATAATTTTCCAGGAACCAAAGTCTTTTTCTTCTTTTCATAATTTTCCACCCCTAATAACTCTGGCCCTTTAAAGGGGCAGACTTACTTACCTATCATTCTAGTTTCAACCAGTCACAGTTCATTCCATAAAAACTCATAGGAGTTGAGTTGTATGCTAGTTCATAAATTTCAATCACCAGAAAAGCTGACTGGGTCATCAGAATTGAAGATTTGAAGACATGAAAGTAAATTAGACAGAGAAGAAACTGGCTTTGAACATAAAAAGGGGAAGGCAGGGTGTAGGGTAGAGTTAGCACTATGAGAATAGACTAATCAATGAGCTTGTATATGAAACAGTTGCACAAAAATTTTCTGACAAAACAAATTTTACTCTTTGAAGTTTAAGTGTGATTGTTGATCATAATATTCGAAGAAAGAAAAAACAAATCAGTAAAGAAAAAGAGAGAGTGTGTTAAGGTTTGCCTACAACATACCTAAACATAATTTTATTAAGAAAAAAAATTCTTTTCTACAAGTTATTCAATAATTCTTTTCCCAACTAAAAAGAATATAGTCTTGACATTTAATATTAAAATTCTAAAAAAATATTTATGCAAAATACAGTACTTTAAAAGTCAAACCAGACTTTGGGAGTATTTTACAAGGCATGGTCTTCTTGAACCATTCGACACTAACAAATTACTAAAAGAGATTGGGGTACAGCTGCAGTCCTAAGTTACTAAAAGAGGGCTGGACCAAGACCACCTCCAATAACAAATTTTCATCTACCAAAAAGGTGAGAGTGACAAGTCTGCCAACAAGATGGGACATGTATGTAATTATGTATGCATAGTACCAGGAAAAATTATCAGAAAGAAGAGTATACGAAAAAAATTACCCGAGTAAATTACGATCTGGTGGTAGATGAATAAGATTTAACACAAGCATTAACAGTATAGAAAGTTCAAGAACTCATCTACTATTCTCAAGTATGCAGTTTGATACATCCAAGTCTTGTCTATATTAAGATTCCATAATTGAACAAACTTTAAGTTAACCTTAATTTGAAAATGAAACACAATATAATCCAATTAACAATCACTAAATAATCAGGGGTTGATTATGAATTATTCTATTTCACTAAATAAAGAATTAACGCACACAAACACAAGATTGCAATTTTGGTATAGAAAAATCCATTCTTAATTGTTGGTAAGGTTTAATTAAAACTTTAGGGCATACATTATCCGGTGCCTCATTCCGCTCCTGGGGATGCTCTCTATTTTGTCCTCTTCCATTTTTCTAAATGACATTTTTATCCATCTAACCTATTTTATATTAATCATACTGAGCCAAGTACTTAATTTAGCTAAGTTATCTAAATGCCTATGTATTGTACGCATACAAATTTATGTAATTCCCATTAATAAAAATTCTTAAAATAATAAACATAGACTCAGGGGCGGAACTATATTCAGAACCTCACACTCACTCAATTTTTTTTTCTTTCCATGTACATATCAAACGCCAAACGAATCAAACTCCATCCTTTGGTTTGATTTTTCAGACTTAAAAGATAACTAAATTAGGTTTTTTTTTGTTTGCTATTTTAAAATTTGTAGGTTTTTGAATATATTGTTTGTTGGGGTTAAATGTACTTCAATTTTTTTGAAGATTTTGTTGTATTTTGGACTTAAAAGGTAACTAAATTAGAGTTTTTTTAATTTAAAATTTATTTGGATTTGTTGTGGTTGGGTTAAATGAGCTTCAATTTTTTGATGATTTTGTTGTATGTCCTGATTTGGCTGTTTGTGGCTTGATTTTGATGTGTTTTGGCTTGATTTTATTTTAATATATAAAGCAAATTTGATTTGAGGCTTTAAGCATATGATTGAAATTGTATTCCTTTGGGAAATCGTTCAAATTGAATTACGGCAAGTAAGTTTCTAAATCCTGAATTTTTTAATATAAAAGAGATTGGTGAACTTGCTCAAAAGTTAGTTAACAAGAATAAGGCAGATTTATATCCTCGGGTTTATTTGTTGATGAAATTGGTTTTGATTTTGTTGGTCGCTACTATCATGGTGGAGAGGATTTTTGTAGCAATGAATATTGTAAAAACCAATCTCTAAAACCAAATGGGTGATAAATGGTATCAATGATTGTTTAGTTTCTTACATTGAAAATGATATATTTAAAACTATTGATAATGAAGTTATCTTGAAACATTTTCAAACTATGAGGTATAGGAGGATAGCATTTTAATTTGTAAAAAAATATAATGATTAATTCAAGTTTTATTTATTTAATTTTAACAAAAAAATTAATTATAATTTGTCCCTACACGGAGTAAATCCTGGTTCCGCAGCTGCACAGACTTGTGTTTGCTTGGGACTCTCTTTTCCTGTGTGTGTGTGTTCTTCTATTTAATATTATTATTAATTTGTGAAGTCAATTTGAGACATTATTAAACTTATAATTGACACTATAAATTCATTTAATTTTTGTAAATACAATAATGAATATGATAAATTAATTATAACTAATTATAAGATTTATTGTTCCATTATTATTATTGAATATATCAATTTTGAGTTGGAAGATATCTTAAATTGATTTTTAAAAGTCAATAATGATATAATTTGGAAAGAATAAAGTCTCTTATTTTCTTTTTTCTTTTTTTTTATCTGGTGGCTGACTTTTGCCTTTTTTGTAATTTTGTATCTGTATTACATTTTATTAAATTAGAGAGAGAAGAAAAAAGAAAAAAAGGAAGTCTAATCCCGTTCCGGATACTCAAATGGAGGTATGAAATTTATACCCATATGCTAATAAATATTCCAAGTATATTTCTATTCTCTCTTCTCATCATATTAGTTCATGTTCCTCTAATTTTATTATATGTTTAGTTATGTAATTGTATGTGTTACATATGAGGGGTAAATTAACAACTTGGACTACACCATTGCTACAATTTAAGTAATTTTATGTACTGTATTGACTTTTTCTTTTCCTTTTTAGTTATATGTAAACTTACGTACTACATATATTTAATTCATATTTTGTATTTTTATATATGACTAATTGCTAATCACATACAATTCACAATTAGGAAAATTATGTTGAATAAGGATAAATATAATATGTGTGTGTATTAAAAATAGTTCACAGGTATTGAACTAGTTCAAAATATAAGAACAATTTAAACGTGTGAAGTTGACTTATATTTTTAAATTTAAAAAAATTGATATAATTTACTAGCTTTGAAAATAAATAAATCTTGTAACTCGAAATACTTTTTAAATAACTTATAACACTCATAATTATGTTTATTAAAATTTAATAAATTTATATTAATTTTAAATTTAAATAAAAAAATCATAAAGATACTAATCATAAATGAGAGTGTACAAAATAATCACCTAAGTCAAACAATCTTGTGTCAATTGCATAGACCACAAATCATGCAATATATGGTGCAGGATCGAGAGGAGATGCAAAGTTTATAATTCCTCCACTCCTTACAAGTATGCAGGGGTCAGCCTCGATAAATACAGTATTGAAACTTTCAAGTTGGCCAAAATCCAAAAAGGACATAGTAGTACAATATAATTAAAAGTAACCATATATATTGAGAATGTAATGCGTGAACTTTTTATTTGTGAATGTGATAGATAAGTATTAGTTATAATTTTTTTAGGAATACGTGTAATAAGTAAGATTCTCCTATAATTATTATCAATATCATGTATTGATAAGTTTTACAATTGTAATGTGGTATAAATTTATTGCAATACATAACAGGACTCGTAATCTAATTTACAACCAAATAATTAAACAAACTGCAAGGAAAAATCTACTTCCAAACAATTTAAGAAAGATTAAATGCATACTTGATACATTTCAAATTTTTAATAGTTTAAAAACATTATTAATTAATTTGGATAATTAAAGGAACAAGCTCACAAATCCCGTGCGAAGCACTGGCGACATGGATAATGGTTTATTATATTACTAAAAGAAATATTTAATTAGAATTTTGAGATAAAATTGTAGTTACTAAAATATTTATTTTTATTATTTTTAATAAATATTTGAATTATATATTATAGGTTTTTTCGATTAATTACTAAGCTAAACATTTGAATAGAGTACATATTTATTTAGTTATGATTATGAAAAAAATAATTATTTTAATTTTATTTAAGTTTGTAGTGGAATTCTATATTAGCATTTATGGTGACAAAATTTCATTTAAATCCTAATCCGAATAGAAGTAAGAAATTCAAGTTTTAATAAGTTTTGATTTAGTTATGACAATTAGTTAGTAATGAATCTATTATAATTTTTCAACTAATTTTATGATTATTATGTTTTAAAAAAACTAACATATTATTAATATAATTAATCATGTGATTTGATAAAATTTCAAGTTGTAATGAGTTTAATTCAGTTAGGATATAATTTAATAATAAAATTCATGACTGATATTAATATAATAATAGATCGCGAGATATGTTAAGAGATTTTTTCGATATTTTAATATCGTAATAAAATTGTAATAATTTAATTATTCTACATAAATTTTTTAACCTTACATAAAATTGTGATAAGAAACCTTGTAATAAAATTGGTAGAACATTAAATTTATATAGTAGTATACTAATTTGAATAGGAAAGAAGAAGATCTTCCTTTTTTTCTGTTCCTATTAGAAATATGAATATTTTTAAATTTGGATAGTATATACAAATTTAGATAGTACTTGTCTTAATATGAATAGGAAAAATGAATCAAAAATTTGTGAAACTAAACCAAATTTGTGATTTTAATTATACAATTAATTAAAAGATTACAAGAACAACCAAACACGTGATTGTAACAATGGTAGATAATATAATATATATTATTGACTGTTTTTGTTTACGCAGCTTATGAACGTTATTAAAGGCATAATTATTAAGTCTGGACCGAAAAACAAAATTAATTACAGTAGATATCAGCAGCTGAATGAAGTAGTAGTTGAAGATTAAGGAGATGGACATGGGGGCTTGGTAACATCAACAACTCCTTCAAGTAACTGGATAACCTTCCTCATGCTTGGCCTTTATTGGACCATCTGATATTTTAGGCAGCAAATGTCATCCGCTGTTATCCACCAAAATAGGTTTCAAATATGTAGATTAGATAACTATGGTAGTTGTGATAATATTTGTTCTTATCTATTTTATTTGTCTTCTTATCTTGTATAACAAACACATGTATATAGCATGGGTGCATCTGGTTGTAAAATAGAGTAGTGAAAACAGAGTAGTGAAAATATTTTACATTCTCCTTTGTTCTTGTTATTCTCTTATTTTAACTTGGTATCAGAGGTGCAAAACCGATATCATGTTGTCACCCGGATCCTCCTTAATTGCTTCCCAACAACAGCTCACGGTGAACACTCTCACGTCACCGCTCAACTTAACAAATCCAACTCAAACACTGGTGATGAAACTTCACCCAGGTAACTATCTTTCATGGAAGGCTCAACTCTTGCCTCTTCTACGAGGAAATAACTTGAAACGATTCATTGATGGAACAACTGTACCGCCGCCAGAAAAAATCCCTGCCACTGTTGCGGGTGCGGCACCCATTGATAACCCAGCTTACTTGATTTGGTATCAGCAGGACCAAAACCTGCTTAGTTTATTAATCTCATCTCTTCGTGAGGACATCGTTCCGTTAATTCTCGATGCACAATCATCCCGTGAGTTATGGTCAATGCTTGAGTCTGCATATGCATCACCTTCTACAACAAGAATTATGAATCTCTGTCTTAGCCTTCAGGAAATCAAGCAAAATGATGATTCCATCTCTAACTATCTTTATCGGGCAAAAGCAATCAACGACCAACTCGCAGCCGCCGGACGACCCATGTGTATGTCAGAGTTCACTTGCATAATTCTCAAAGGATTACGCCAGGAATTTCATAGCGTAATTCCGTCGATTACAAATCGGTCGGAACCTATTTCCTTCACTGATCTTCACAGCACTCTAATGAATCAAGAGTTGCTCACCCAACATTTTTCTGGGGCTCCTGTCTCCCCTCCAAGCCAGGCTCGTCCCTCAGAAATTCCTACTACGGTCACTTCCGTTCAACCATCTGTTAATATTGTTCAGCGAACATCAAATCCAAGGAATAATAGTGGCTATTCTAATCGCAATCATCGAAATGAGAACAACCGGAACTCTAATAATCGATCACGTAATTTTCAGGATAATAGGTGTCACAACAATGGTCGCTCAACTTTTGGACAGCCCAATCATACTCCTCAATGTCAAATTTGTAATCGGTACAATCACACTGCAACCACTTGCCGCCAACGCTATAACCATGCGCATCAGCCGAGTGCCAACACGATTTCTTTCTACCCTGACAACTACATTGATGCATGGTTCCCGGACACAGGGGCTACTCACCATTCAACTCCTGATCTCCAACAATTAGATCACTCTGTTGCATACGATGGAGCTGACACTCTCCGTGTGGGTAATGGTAAAGGGCTTCATATAGCTAATATGGGTTCCTCTAATTTACAGTTTGAAAATAGTTCATTTGCTTTGCGTGACATTTTACATGTTCCTCATCTCACAAAGTCATTGCTTTCCGTTAATAAATTTACAAATGATAATGATGTATTCTTTGAGTTTCACCCTACTTTTTTTTCTGCTAAGGATCGCAAGACGAAGAGAACGTTGTTGTCCGGGCCAAGTGAAAGAGGACTCTATTCTCTACAACCTTCTACTTCTTCAGCAAATAAACAACCCACAGCACTTGTCGCCACCAAAGCTTCCTCTGCATGTTGGCATAGTCGTTTAGGTCATCCGCACTTACAAATTTTGAATAAAGTCATTTCTAGTCATAAGCTACCTGTTTCCAATTCAAAATTTAAGTTTTGTAATGCCTGTCAACTAGGCAAAGCCTCTAGACTTCATTTGTCTGTCACCAAGCATAATGTTTCCTCTATTCTGGAATTAATTTATAGTGATGTGTGGGGTCCTTCTCCCATTCTTTCTAGGGAAGGCCATCGTTATTTTGTAATTTTTGTGGATGTCTTCACTAAATTCATATGGTTTTATCCTATGCAAGCAAAGTCTGATGTCTTTCCAATTTTTAAGTCATTCCAAACACTTGTTGAGCGTCAATATAGTGCCAAAATAAAATCTGTTCAAACAGACTGGGGTGGGGAATTTCGTACTTTAAATAAATTTTTTGCCTCAATTGGTATTAATCATCGTTTAATTTCCCCCCACACACATGAACAAAATGGCATGGTTGAACGTAGGAATAGACATGTTGTTGAGACTGGTCTCACTCTTTTAGCATCTTTCCACACGCCATTCAAGTATTGGCAATATGCTTTTGATACAACCGTTTTCTTAATTAATCGCCTTCCTTCATTTGCTTCTAATAGTAAGTCACCCTTTGAATGTGTTGTAGGCCGTCCGCCAGATTATTCATTTCTAAAAAATTTTGGGTGTCTCTGTTTTCCTTATCTTCGTCCTTATAATACCCACAAAATTAATTTTCGGTCTCAACCATGTATTTTTTTGGGATATAGACCACATCATATGGGTTATAGATGTCTTGACCTTAACACAAACAGGTTGTATGTGGCACGTCATGTACGGTTTAATGAAGAATTTTTTCCTTTACAGCCTGCACACTCGGTTGCTCCTTCCACAAATCAGTCCCATGTTTGGGCTGTAGCACCTCTCTTCCAACCCAATAGTCTTCATATGCGCCCTCTTACCGATTCCCTCTCTCCATTGGTCTCTAATCCTACTTGGACTTCTGCCATGCAATCTGTCTCTACTCATAGTCCCAATTCTTCAAGGCTTCCATCCGATATAAACATTCGCTCAATCTCCTTCGAGTCTCCTCCTCCAAAAGAAAAATCCATTTCCTCTCTCTATTGGGCAACAACAGTACTACCACCCTTTTCTTCCTCTCAATCGATCACTCCACCAGTCCGTTCACTATCTGGTGATTCCCCAATCCTCTCATCATCTCCTGGCTTCCAACTTGCCTCTAATCTCAATCACTCTATCCCGACAATAACGAACTCTTTACAGCGCAATCCTCAACAAACTGGTGTGGTGACTTGAGCAATGTTACGCAAAATGAATCAATCCACTGCAGAGGCCCTCACTATAGCTATTGACAAGCTTCCTGATATTGAACCATCATGTTACTCACAGGCTGTTAAATTTAGCAAATGGCGTGATGCTATGGATTTGGAGATTAATGCTCTAATTTCGCAAGGTACGTGGGTTCTTGTTCCACAGACTCCTCATATGAATGTTGTTGGTTGTAAATGGGTTTATCGTATTAAACGCAAACCCAATGGAGAGATTGATAGATATAAGGCACGCCTCGTTGCTAAGGGGTTTAATCAAGAAGCTGGCATTGACTTTGCAGAGACTTTTAGTCCTGTCGTTAAGCCCACAACCATACGAGTAGTCCTCTCTCTAGCTGTCTCCCAGTCATGGCATATTCACCAACTTGATATCAACAATGCTTTCTTAAATGGATGGTTAGAGGAAACATTTTATATGGCTCAACCTAGAGGTTATGAGGACAAAAATTTTCCTAATCATGTTTGTCGCCTTCGTAAGTCCTTGTATGGACTCAAACAAGCCCCTCGGACTTGGTATCAACGGTTAACTGACTTCCTCATTGAGTTGGGTTTTTCTATTTCCAGTTCGGATACATCAATGTTTTATAAGTCAACTGGCATGGACAAATTGATAATGTTAGTTTACGTGGATGATATTATCATCACTGGAAACTCTTCGGCCGCAATTGACAAGTTGATGAAGTCTCTTAGCGCTGAATTTGCATTAAAGGATCTAGGCCCTCTCAGTTTCTTCTTGGGTGTTGAGGCAATTCGCACTTCACGTGATTTATTATTATCGCAGAAAAAGTATATAATGATGTTATCGCACGGGCCAACATGACTGCTTGCAAACCAGTTCGAACAACATCGTCTACCCATCACTCTTCTTTGGTTTCTCCAACTACTTCTTACATTGATGTTCGATTTTTTCGGCAGATAGTTGGTGCCTTGCAGTATATTACGTTAACTCGTCCGGACATTTCAATTGCTGTGAATAAAGCGTGTCAATCAATGCATTCACCTACTGATTCGGACTGGGTTGCTGTAAAGCGAATCCTTCGTTATCTACAATCTACAGCTCATTTTGGTTTGTCAGTTTTAAAATCCACGAAGCCATTCCAATTACAAGCATTTTGTGACTCTGACTGGGCTGGTTGTCAACAGGATCGCCGCTCAACAGCTGGTTTTTCCATCTTCATGGGACCAAATCTTATTTTGTGGAAGTCTGGTAAATAACGTACGGTTGCCCGTTCGTCCACGGAGGCAGAGTATAAATGTTTAGCCGATACAACAGCTGAGTTAACATGGCTTCAATATTTATTTTATGAGTTAGGAATCTTCATGTCCGAACCACCTGTGTTGTGGTGTGATAATATCGGTGCTACTTACTTGGCTGCTAATCCTGTTTTCCATGCTCGCACGAAACACGTGGAAGTTGATTTTCATTTTGTTCGTGAGAAAATTGCACGACGAGATCTTAGCGTTCGTTTTATTTCCACAAATGATCAGGTTGCCGATATTTTTACAAAGCCTCTGGGTATGAATAGATTAGATTTGAGTTTCTGCGCAGCAAGCTTACGGTCATTCCACCACCGTCCGCTTGACGGGAGGTATTGGACCATCTGATATTTTCGGCAGCAAATGTCATCCGCTGTTATCCACCAAAATGGGTTTCAAATATGTAGATTAGATAACTATGGTAGTTGTGATAATATTTGTTCTTATCTATTTTATTTGTCTTCTTATCTTGTATAACAAACACATGTATATAGCATGGGTGCATCTGGTTGTAAAATAGAGTAGTGAAAACAGAGTAGTGAAAATATTTTACATTCTCCTTTGTTCTTGTTATTCTCTTATTTTAACTGCCTTAGAGATGGATCTTCTTGAATACACCAAATACCAACCATTACAAACCTCTCCAGCTTATCCAACTCATTCAAGACAGCCTCCTCGTCATTTTCTACTAAATCAACCAATCTACCTTCCAGAAAGCAATCCCAAGCCCAATCTGTTAAAATAGCTCTCTCTCCCCTACTTTCCATATCTTCCAAGCCTCGTCGGCAACAAATGATCTCCAACAGCAAAACACCAAAGCTATATACATCAACTTTTACTGTTATTGGAGTGTTTCTAAACCATTCTGGTGCAACATACCCTTTTGTTCCTCTAATTGCAGTATTGGTTCTACTCTGATTGATCATCAAGAGTTTCGCCAACCCGAAATCAGAAATCCGAGCATTGAGATATTCATCGAGAAGAACATTCTGAGGCTTTATATCGCAATGAATGATCTGTGAGCTGCATTCTTCGTGGAGGTACGCCAGCCCCCTCGCAATACCCAAAGCAATACTGCTCCTCTGTTTCCAACTAGGTTTGTTAACTCCAAACAGAAAGTCTGCTAAAGTGCCATTAGCCATATACTCGTAAACGAGTAGACGATGCTCTCCGTCCTCACAAAATCCAAGCAATCGAACCAAATTCTTGTGATGAGTTTGGGCAATCGCATTAACCTCCGTTTTGAATTCCTTGTCCCCATCTTGAACCACCTTGTCTAGTTTCTTCACGGCAACAATAGTTGTCGAACTCATCTGAATTACCCCTTTGTAAACTATGCCAAAAGAACCCCTTCCCAATTCTTCATTGAACCCATTTGTGGCTTCTACTAGCTCTTTATAGGTAAAACAACGCAGATTTGTTTCCACAATGGTATTATCTGATTGAAGCTTCTTCGTTTTCTTGTGGTAGATGTAATAGAAGCCAAAGCAAGCAGCACCAACTAATATAAAATTGACAAATACCGAACTGCCTAGAAGCACTGATCCCACAAGGATCAAAGTGTATCGGCCCTTCTTCTCGTGTTGAATGGGATAATCCCGAGGACTTTGTGGAGGTCCTGGAAGAAGATCACCTATTTTTAATTTTAGAAAAGCCTTCACATTAACACTATTATACTTCCTCCCACATGAAAGAGGTAGCTTCTTTTTCCAACATGCAGCATATCTGTAAACTGCAACAGCGCAAAAACAATCATCCAAACAAGACTTTCTGCAATCTGATTCAGAAATCAGCTGCAGAATATCATAATCAGAAGTTCGCCAATCAGTATCAATAAGCTCCACAAGATCGTACAAATCTTCAGCAGAACTCGAGCCTTTATCATCACAGTTTTGAGTGAAATTCGGCTTGCAGTCGCCATACTTATCATCTGGATCACGTAATGAATAACTTTTTGGGCATTCACAAATTGGCCTTCTAGAATCACTAAGTCTGCAAACACTGTTAAACCCACAAGCTCCACTATCTGAACCTCTCTGGTCTTCAGGACCTAAACCAATCGGTATAGCAACACATATATTATCTGGCATTTGCCAGGAAACAGTCCAATTTGGTCTTCCGGTGATATTCTTAGGGTGATAATATTGGACAAAAACTCCATCAAAGTTTAGAGTTGCTCTATGATAATATCCTGAAGTTGGAAGTACGCCGTTTGGAGTGATATCAAATCTTCCACCATTTCTTCTCAAAATATACATATATCCGGTCTCATTAAAAATGACTTGGATATTCGAATTACTCGTATTCGAAGAGTCAAAAGTATTACTGATCAGATAGTATATCTTCTTAATACTACCTCGGATAATCAGAGCAGGATTTCCATCTTCGAGTACACGTAACTGGAACTTTCCGCTTGTGAAGTTGGTTTCACTGAGCCGAGAATAAAGCACATCATTTATCTCCATAGTCTGTGTGGGCAACAGGGTATCAGTTGGATCGCTGAAGCTATCCCATAACTTCGAAGAGTCACTACCCACAAGCACAAAGCTACCTCTGTCATTCATAAAGCCATTAGAAACTTCACTAGAAACGGACTCAGTCTTCCATAATTCTTTTCCTTGTGAATCTCTAAGAACTAACCCAAGGTCAGCATTCAGCTCCACTTTGGCTCCTCTTGGCACAATATTGCCATCATTTCCATACCAGACTATAGTTTTGTCAGGTATTTTGTCAAACCATATGGAGAGCAAAAACTGATCCTTATCTCGCACTTCCTGGAACCCAAATGCAAATCATATAGGATTTGTGACAACCCCAAATCCGGGTCACCTTGACCTCGGGTCCGGTTCATCACGATACTACATAAACAATACAATTCTTACAACATAAATGTAATCTCTATAATATTACAATACATCTTAATCTACTCCCAGATTTTTTAACCTTTAATCGTTCACATCATTCTAAATCAGAGTATACAATACATCAACTTGTAAGTAATAGTGCAATATTAAAATAATAAAATATCGCGACATAGACTTCAGTTTCTCGTTTAAATGTCTTTCCTGCAATCATTTTCTTCTAACCATCCAGGTCCTTTTTCACTAGCTGCAAAAATTTGTTTGTGACGTGGGTGAGCAACTATGTTGTCCGCAAGTTTAACAGTTACACATAACACATAAATCATGTATCATGCATGCTTCACAATATTTCCATGTATGACAGTTATACATGTAAACATATTAACACGTAAGTCACATATCATCATGTATTTCATTTGCACAGTATAAAGTTCAATTGAACGTAACAACTAAATCAACAGTTCATAGCATATTATATTATAACAGCACATTAATAGATAATGACATTTTTCACATAAGAGCAAGTTCTGAAAAACTTGCCTCGGTCCGTAATTCTTCGTCTATATTGTTCGCATCCAATATTGCTTCGTTCAAGTGATAACCTAATTTAATATGTTAACACCCGTCATTTAAGCACGTTAAATATTATGCTTGAGTATTATTAATATAATCATAATACTCCTCATTTATATATTAATATTATAATTAAATAATATTAATATACTTAAAATACTCATCACTTATATATATATTAATATTATAATTAAATAATATTAATTTACTTAAAATAATCGTCATTTATCTATTAATATTATACTTAAATAATATTAACATACTTAAAATACTTATCATTTATATATTAATATTATATTTAAATAATATTAATATATTTAAAAATATTAACAATAATTTATATACTAATATTACAATTAAATAATATTAATATATTTATAATTTATTATTGTTTCCTTCAAAGACCTTCATACTTATTTATCTACTATTTTATTAATAGCAGATAGTCAAATATATTATATTATATTAAATAATATATCTTTTTATATAATATATTATATTTTATGATAATATATCATCTTTTTATTTAGTAAATATTTATTAAAACACTTATCTTTTTAAATTTTTCTTCAACTTATATATATATATATAAGCTTTACATGGAAGAACATGTTTTGCCTTAAACTTCTAATTAAGGACTTCATTATTATTCTACTATATCGTATGGTTCAAGTAGACTTCCCATAGCTGAGTTGGTATTAGTTTGCATTAGTAGCTACTAAAGATGCAGATTTAACTTACTTCCCTGAAATAAAGGCTAGAGTCCACCACAAAAAGCTTTTGCAAATTCTTAGATGTAAACCTTTGTTTCTACACCAATCGTGATCAGCATAGAACACCATGCAAGAGCCTTAACAATCAGGGAGACCACCTCAAATGGAACAAGACTGGTTTGTCCATCTAGATTTACAACAGATATACCCATGACCAATCAAAACAAAGGTTCGACAGTACAGTAAGCAGCCAAAAATTTCAACACGCGGTAGTAATTTGACCTCAAACGGAACCTCTAAACTTTCAAATCTTTCTTGGTTTCCCATATTCTCTCTCTCTACAAAATATGTTTCCCATATTCTTTCTCTCTCTACAAAATGTGTTGATATATTCTAGCAAGTTCCAGTTGATGTAGTGTGTGTGTGTATATATATATATATATATATATATATATATATATAATATTTTAATAGTAATAGGCATTATCAATTTGGCTTCTTGCTGGAGATTGTGATTAGAATGAAACTTGCCCACGTTTTGATTGTCTCAAGTTGCTAGACATAATAATTAAAAAAAAAAAATTCAGGACCACTTGCTTTATTCACACGTGCCCCCTATGTTTATTCACGGTAGTATTATTAACTTTGCATTTTCTTGGCTAATTAGTGCAGCATGTGAGTTGTGCTTCTTTAATTATGCCATTTGGCCCTTGGAAATAATGGGTCTATCATGTAGGGGTCATGAATACATTATTTAGACTGCCAACAGTGCATATCATTTACATTGAAGCTCCACACACACACACACACACACACACACACACACACACACACACACATATAAACATTCAATATAAGTGATATCACTATATGCGATATTAGTAGAAATATCATCGGGTAAATTCTATACATTCATGTATAAAACTCTTCCATAAATTATTTTCAATAATTTATTTATACATTAAATATATTTATTTCATATATCTATTTATTATTCAAAAATTAATTTAATTTACTAATTTAGTTCTGACATATATATATATATATATATATATATATATATTATATATTGAACCTCATTTGATATTTAATATATCAACTTGGCACGTGATTATTTATTAAACCTGCACAATAATATATTACATTTATATGTAAGATATTATTAAAATGAGTTTAATTAACTCCCTTAGTTTTTATTAAAACAAAATGCATATATTAATTTTCTAAATTTAATTAAGAGAATTAATTGACTCGTACATGAAATTTAATTCATCGCTAAATTTTATCTTATCCTTAGTTAATTAATATTAATTAATTAACCTTCTCAAATTCCTTATTTCATTAATTTAAATTATTTATTAAATATTAAATGTATCACATCAATCATAATAAGAATTTTATTTATTAAATTCTTATTTTACATTTATAAAATTTATAAAATAATTTCTGAAAACTCGGGATACACTACAAGAAAACTGGTCACTACCGACGGGCGTAATACCGACGACCAACACGCCGTCGTAAATGACATCAACGTCGACGGCAGTGCCATCGTGAATGACTCTCGTCGCCAATAGAGTCCTTTTCCTTTTCCGCGTCCATATTTTCTCTCCGCGCGCGCGCCAAAAAAATAGGTCGACGGGCTCATTACATAGGTGACGGCATTTGCCGTCGAGAAAGACCGCATTGTCGACGGTGTTATTATCGACGGCATTGCCGTCGAAAATGAGTCTGTATTAAATTAAGCTCAATTTACTTTTTCACTTTTGTTCTTTCACTTTCACTCTTTCACCGCGAAGCCAAACTGCTAGGTCCTTCCTTTTGCCGTCGCTGTCTTCCTGTTGCCATCGTCCTTGAAGATTAAGCTCGTCGTCGGCGCCGGTGTTGGCTTCCCCGTCGCCGTCCCTCTATCTCTCTCAAGCGAGGTAATTTTTCCCCAATTCCAATTTCCCCCAAATATAACCTAATTCTATCTTTTTGGACAATTTCTACAAGTTTAGTTTAGTTAGTATACCTGAATCAGTTCAATTTAAATAGTTCTTGTTATGATTTTTGAATGGACAGAATCAAGAATAGTTCTTGTGTATTTAAAGAGGAGCAGAGATAGATAATCATTCTTAGGATTCAAGTTAACGGAGGGAGGGAGGCAAAGAGATGAAGAGAGGGCTCTGGAAATTAAGTGGGTTTTACGCAAATTTGGTTCTGCTTTTGCATTGGAATAGATTGGGTTTTAAGATATCTTTTATCTCTAACTAAGAAATTATGGATGAGATATATTTATTCTCTATAAACATGTACTACTACTTATTAGGAAATACTACTCCAACACAGTTGGTACATGGAGTATCTAGTATGCTTATTATATATACCCATGATAATTGTATGTTTAACAATTATGGCAATACAGAGAGACATATTGTCCTAGGTCAATATTATTTAAATAGAATAAGGTATGGTGCAATAATGGACACTTATTTTTTTTTAATCTTTTTTTCAAGGCTCTATTTAGGGATGGAGTACAAATACAATAAATTCTTACAATCAATCAAGTACAATGAAAATTATAATATCAAGAATTCACACTACCGATGAGAAATTACAATAACAAAAAAAAACATCACTGACAAATGGAATCCTCTTTCAAGTTGTTCAGAAGAAAATCAAATATTGATTTTTCATTTGGTTCAATATCATAATTTAGTGAAATTCAATACATACATCTACCTCCGTTTTAAATTATAAGATAATCATTAACTTTTAAAATTCATTTGAAATATTTTCAAATTTAAAATTAAGATAATTCAACAAAAAATATGAAATAATAAATCTTACGGTGGGTAGTACATTTTGAATAGTTTACAAATTTTATAATTATATTGTCTAAAATTAAAATTCATATCTTGTTGATGTTAATGTTTTATTATTGAGGATGGAACTTCATTTTGGGAAGTAGGAGTATGCAATTTTTTATTGTAGAGTGTTGTGAATTCTTGATGAGTCATTCTTAAGAGTTATATATGTGTTCCTTATCAATAGTAGAATAGTTGTTTCAGCTTTTGCATGCTTACTGGGTCTTCCTGCAAAATCCGTATATAAGCACAAGAGAATTTAGAAGTAATGACATGGCCCCAAAGGCAATAATATGTCAGCGTAAAAATTATGATGCATTCAGCCACAAATACTAAATTTATTGGTATAGTGGATATTATATTGAGTTTGTGTGTGCATGCAACACTCATTTGTAATCTTTTGCGGTCCGATTGGTAACTTTTTATACTAGTAAATCATTGTTTCTTCTTCTACTTTGTTGAAATAGAGAAACTGTATCTGTTTTGTAAATTTAAAGATGTGTTCAAGTTGTTGGCATTAGTGGGGCGACACATCCGGGAATGGGATAGAAGCCTGACCCGTTAGATATGAGAGATGAAGTTAAGAAAAAGCATATGCATGCATATACATTAATTTCTGCTATTTGATTGTGTTTTGATTTTCCATATATATATTAGGATATAGCAGCCCGTTGTTCAAGATGTCGATTGATTGAAGTTGGATGGAACGTAGGGTAGGCAATGATAAGAGTGGGCTTAGCTCTGAGTACCAGTTAAAGGGGTTGAACAGTTTCTGAATTTTGCATTTGAGCAAGTCAGCGGCGATGAGATCAGATGTCCTTGTAAGAGGTGTGTGAATGAAGTGTGGAAGGAAAGGAGTGATGTCATGTGCGACTTATTTGCATATGGGTTCAAGCAGGGCTATACGACATGGATCTATCATGGGGAAACCTGGTTGGATGAACATGAATCCGAACCGGAATCTAGAGGTGACGAAATCTTTGACTGTACTAACATGAGAGTCGAAGCTGCTGGTTCATTCTTTCAGTGGAATACAAATAGGGATGACGGTAGCGTCGAGCAAGAGCCGAATGACGGGGCTAAGGGTTTCTATTAGTTATTGCATGAATCAGCGATGCCACTGTATGAGGGACACGAAAAACACACCGTGTTATCTGCAGTGACTAAGCTTTTACACTTCAAGAACGAACATGACTGCAACGAGAGAGGTTTTAATGAACTGCTCAACATTGTGAAGGAGTTCTTACCGGCAGGCAATAAGTTACCGGAATCGTACTACGATGTGAAGAAACTGGTCAAAAGGCTTAATCTAGGGTATGAGAAGATTGATGCTTATGAGAATGATTGTATGTTGTATTACGGTGATGATAATAAAGATAAGAGGTCATGTGATATCTGCGGTACAAGTAGATTCTATGAACAACGCTTGAAAAAGGGAAAAGACGTGGCGAGAAAGATCTTACGTTACTTTCCCATTGCACCGAGGCTTCAGCGGTTGTTCATGTCAACACATACCGCCGATGATATGAGGTGGCACTCTACACGGGACATAGTGGAAGGTCAACTGACGCACCCGGCAGATGGGCTTGAGTGGAAAAATTTTGACAGAAAGCACCCCTCGTTTGCTAACGAGGTGCGCAATGTTAGGCTTGGACTTGCTACGGATGGCTTTAATCCGTTTAATGGGTCTTACACCAAGCCCTACTCAACTTGGCCAGTGATTATTGTTGTGTATAACCTTCCACCTTCGATGTGCATGAAAGATCCCTACATGTTCATGCCTTTACTGATTCCGGGTGATAAGAGTCCAAGTAAAGACATTAATGTCTATCTCAGGCCATTAGTTGATGAGTTGAAGATGTTGTGGGATAAAGGGGTTCAAACTTATGATGTATCTCTTAAACAAAACTTTGAAATGAGGGCAGCTTTACTGTGGACCATAAATGACTTCCCGGCATTAGGAATGATCAGTGGATGGTCGACTCAGGGGGGCTTGTCATGTCCCGTGTGCATGGGGTCAGTTAAAGCTATGCGACTCAAACATGGGGGGAAAATTAGTTTCTTTGCAACTTCTAGACAGTTTTTGCCGATTGAACATCGTTATCGACGGATGAGTAGACAATTCAATCGAAAAACAAAGAAACGTCAAGTACCTGACCGTCTTTCTGGGACAGCAATGTTGAGTTGGCTTACTCACTTGAATTTTCCACCTCCATGGAAGAATCACAACCTAGAGCGAGCTTATGGTTATGGTCAAGTTCACAACTGGACCCATCGTTGCATGTTCTTTGAGCTGCCTTATTGGGCTACACTCTGCATCCGTCATTGTTTAGATCCGATGCATACCGAAAAGAATGTATTTGATAACATTTTTTATACAATCCTAGATGTCAGTGGTAGAACAAAGGACAACAACAAGTAGAGACTTGATTTGGCAGAAATGAACATTCGAGAACATTTGTGGCTGTATCAGGAGGGTGGTAAGAAGGTAACGCCTAAAGCTGATTATACTTTGACTAGAGAACAGTTGATATTGCTATGTAATTGGATTAGTGGACTAAAGCTCCCAGATGGATATGCTTCAAATATAGCAAGGTGTTGTAAAGTCGAAGAGCTGAAGTTTCGGGGTCTAAAAAGTCATGATTGTCACGTTTTCATGCAGAAGCTGATCCCCGTGGCATTTATCGATTTGTTGCCGAAACGTGTGGTTGAAGCATTGACAGAACTTTCTAATTTCTTTAGAGATCTATGCTTAACAGAGCTCCAGCTCAGAGACATAGATAAAATGGAGATGCAGATAGTGGAAATAATGTGCAAGTTAGAAATGATATTCCCTCCATCGTTTTTTGATTCAATGGAGCATTTGCCTATTCACCTGCCATACGAAGCCAAGTTTGGTGGTCCCGTGCAATATAGATGGATGTATCCATTCGAGAGGTAATGACATTAATGTTTTAAATACGTTAAACTGTTCATTCTTGTTTTCTAATGTATCCATGCATATAAAAACCCACGTAGATATATGCGACGTCTAAAGCAAAAGGTGAAGAAAAGAGCCCGTGTAGAGGGGTCAATTGCTGAAAGTTATGTTATGGAGGAGCTTGTTAATTTCTGCTCGTTGTACTTTGAGCCGAATGTTTAGACGAGGCACAATCGCTTACGGAGGAACGAGGCTGTTGCACACGAGGACAATGGAGAATTAACGGCCTTTAGTCATCCTGTACATCCATTCGGCGGGAAAAAAAGGCGATTCTTAACCGATAATGAGTATGCAGCTGCCACATTGTATGCACTTGTAAACATGAATGAAGTAGCACCATACATTAAGTAAGTAGTAATAACTATGTCGATTGTAAATATTATAAGTATCTTGCATTTACATTAAGTTTATACCTGTACTGCAGTCAATATGATGCTGAGATACGTGAAGCGAATCCGATTATATCGGACGGGGACTTGCAAAATTTGAGAAATAGAGAATTTGTGCAATGGTTTAAAAATGTAGTAAGTCTTTTAAATCAATACCTAAGTGCATTTACCCTCATGAATGAATCTTAGGTCCCAAATAATTATTGTTTGTTATTTTTGTGTTACTGTACATTAGGTCGTCCTCGCAAATGATAAAGCTGACATTCGGCTTAAGCTTATAGCTGATGGTCCTGAAAGATCTGTAGATACTTATAAATGTTGCATTGTTAACGGTTACAGATTTAAGTGCTGCGATATTAGGGAAGTCGCTTCATCTGATTCTGGTGTTGTGGTTAAAGGTAGTTGCTACGATAACCTTTGGAATGACTGGTATGGACGCTTGCTAGAAGTCGTCGTTCTCAAATATTGGGGTCAAAAAGAGTTGGTTTGCTTCAATTGTCATTGGTTCGATGTTGAAAATGGAGTTAGAGTAGATAAAAATTCAGGACTAGTGACAATGAATGTTAAATCAAAATTAAACTCAGACGAGCCTTTTATTTTAGCAAGTCAAGCAACGCAGGTGTACTACGCACGAAGTGTTAAGACTCCTGCAAGCTCATGGTATGCTGTTATAACCACCAAAGCTCGTGGTTTTCAAGGCACAGCTCCTCGTCCAGACGATGAACCTTTACAAGTCGAGTCAACTAGTGTCACACCTGCTGATGTGACAGTTATTAGTGAGTCTAGTGAAGATGAGGATGATGTCGTCACTGTCGAAAGTGAAGAAGATGTTGCAGAGGAGGAAGATATAAATTAAGAAATCATTGAGGATGACGAAGATGGTGATGACAGCGAGAATGAAGAGCTACAGCTCGAAGATGAAGACTCTGATATTGATGGCTTTGATGATATAAATGATTAGGAGTATGCACTATTTATGCCTTAGGGGCTTGATTATGTTGTAATAGTTTGTAGTAGTGCAATCATGCCGAGCACCTTATATTATTCTATTAATTAAGGTGAAAAATTGATTTACGATTACTATTTTTGATTTTTTAGTTGTATTCGTATGTAATAGTTTCTAGTAGTGCAATTATGATAGTCTATCTTTGATTATTACTGTGATTACACTTTATCATATAATTTTAAGTTGATTTATTTACAGTTATAGACATATGGCCCGTACACCACACGGTGATCGCGGTGGGCGTGCTGGCCGTGGGGGCCGTGGAGGTCGTGGGGGTGATGATCAGGCAGGATCTTCAGGTATAATTACATGTTAAATGCTGAAGTCAGTATTATGATTATTTTTTTATATTGTATATTGTCATGATATTCATTCACATATTGTTCTCAAATAGGTGATAATCGTAGGCCTCCGCGGGGACTAGCACGTGGTTTGCTAGGGAATCCCCCTCAGGCGCCTCATATATGCCGCGTCGGGGACCACAGGTAATTGTATTAATGGTTTGCTTCAATTGTGTCAAACAGGTATATGCCTTAGGGGCTTGATCATGTTGTATTAATAATATATTTGCTTAGAATTTTATCATTTAGAATTTTCATATGTATTAAACAACAAATGTATATTGTATTAATTTCGCTTGCAGTATCCTTGACGCGACTCCAAGGAACACGTTGCTTGGGATCGTGCGCAACTGATTCTCGAGCGCGTGGATGAGGTGGGCAGATGTGGATGACCGCTCACGCCAGTTGATTATAGACGAATTTTGGGTAAGAAAAATTTAAAATGTTAGTTTTCTATAATGTAATTATTAAACTTTGACATGTCGCTTTATGTTGTCTGCTAATAATGTAATGTGTAATGTGCAGAGATATTATCGATTTGAGGACGGGCAGGAAGCCCATGGCTTGACCGTTCTTCGATCATATTTAGAGATGAACTGGCACAAGTGGGTCCACGATTGGAAGAAAAAGGCCCAAAGCAAGATGGCCGATGGACAGACACTTAGAGATGTCCGGCCAGATTTTATTACTGCTGCAGTGTGGGAGCAGATGTGCAGCATTTGGGAAGGCGCTGCGTTCCAGAAGAAGTCAGCACAGCGTACAGCGGCCCGGCAGCAGAGTCGTCTCCCACACTGCACGGGGTCTCAGTCGTACGACCTTTACAAGGAGAGACTCGAGGTTAGTCTACAGCACCCACCATCGCGCTTAGAGTTTTGGTGGCACGCCCACCAGAAGAAAGGTGAAGGTGGTTATATCTCACCTGAGGCAGAGGGCATTGCGGTAAATTAGTTAATTCTTTTATTTAGTATGTATTTAATTCTTTTATTTACAATCATGGTGAATTTATTTAGTATGTTAATTCTTTTATTTAGTATGTATTTAAAATCTTGAAATTCATTTGTATTCTTTTAACATACTGTGTTTTTTCATATATTAATGTGTTTTTTTTAGCAACGGTTCGAGGACCTTGCTGGGGCTCGGAGCAGCCAGAGAGGGGACGGTGACATAGATGAGGCGACGCGCGCTAATGAGGAGATGGAGGACTGGTTGCAGGCTACGGGGGGGGGGGGGGGGGGGGGGGGGGGGGGGGGGGGGGCGAAGAAAGGTAGAGTTGTTGGCATTCCCCGAGTCCCAGCCTACACTTTAGTCCCTGCTGCGAGATCTCAGCGTCGCCTACCCACCGGAGCTAGTGGTGCGAGTGGATCGGGTGCCGGCCCTTCATTATCTGACGATTTTTTTCGGCGGATCGTAGAGGAGTGCATGACGAGCAGTGTTGTGCAGTCAGGCGCACCATCATGCGAGCGGATCTACCAGCTTGCTTAGGAGGTTGTCCACGGATCCATAGATCCTACCACATCTGCTGACGAGTTCATGGGTATAGTTCGTGAGGAGGCCATCCGTATATGTGCGGTTGTCTTGGCCAACATCTTTCCTCCACATATTTGACAGATAAAAACAATTATTAATGTATGTCCTTATTTTATTCATAGAATTTGTAATTATATTGCTTATATAAACTGTCAAACAAATAGTTATCCGACTTATTGTTTACTTATTGCCTAACTTTTTCTAACTTAAGAAAACTTAAAGCAATAGTCGAAAAAGAGACCAAAACCCGCCTCGGGCGTCAAAACGACGCGCGGACCTAGACATAGCACCTTGTAGGTATTAGGCACGCGTTACAACTTATGGGACTCGATTCTGATATCCGGAGGCCGAGTTATCAGTCCGTTCGCCTAACTTAAGAAAACTTAGAGCAATAGTCAAAAAAGAGACCAAAACCCGCCCCGGGCGTCAAAACGACGCGCGGACCTAGACATAGCACCTCGTAGGTATTAGGCACGCGTTACAACTTACGGGACTCGATTCCGATATCCGGAGGCCGAGTTATCAGTCCGTTCGCCTAACTTAAGAAAACTTAGAGCGATAGTCGAAAAAGAGACCAAAACCCGCCTCGGGCGTCAAAACGACGCGCGAACCTAGACATAGCATCTCGTAGATATTAGGCACGCGTTACAACTTACAGGACTCGATTCCAATATCCGGAGGCCGAGTTATCAGTCCGTTCGCCTAACTTAAGAAAACTTAGAGCAATAGTCGAAAAAAAGACCAAAACCCAGCTCGGGCGTCAAAACGACGCGCGGACCTAGACATAGCACCTCGTAGGTATTAGGCACGCGTTACAACTTACGGGACTCGATTCCAATATCCGGAGGCCGAGTTATCAGTCCATTCGCCTAAGTTAAGAAAACTTAGAGCGATAGTCGAAAAAGAGACCAAAACCCACCTCGGGCGTCAAAACGACGCGCGGACCTAGACATAGCACCTTGTAGGTATTAGGCACGCGTTACAACTTATGGGACTCGATTCTGATATCCGGAGGCCGAGTTATCAGTCCGTTCGCCTAACTTAAGAAAACTTAGAGCAATAGTCGAAAAAGAGACCAAAACCCGCCTCGGGTGTCAAAACGACGCGCGGACCTAGACATAGCACCTCGTAGGTATTAGGCACGCATTACAACTTACGGGACTCGATTCCGATATCCGGAGGCCGAGTTATCAGTCCGTTCGCCTAACTTAAGAAAACTTAGAACGATAGTCGAAAAAGAGACCAAAACCCGCCTCGGGCGTCAAAACGACGCGCGAACCTAGACATAGCATCTCGTAGGTATTAGGCACGCGTTACAACTTGCAGGACTCGATTCCAATATCCGGAGGCCGAGTTATCAGTCTGTTCGCCTAACTTAAGAAAACTTAGAGCAATAGTTGAAAAAGAGACCAAAACCTGCCTCGGGCGTCAAAACGACGCGCGGACCTAGACATAGCACCTCCTAGGTATTAGGCACGCGTTACAACTTACGGGACTCGATTCTAATATCCGGAGTCCGAGTTATCAGTCCGTTCGCCTAACTTAAGAAAACTTAGAGCGATAGTCGAAAAAGAGACCAAAACCCGCCTCGGGCGTCAAAACGACGCGCGGACCTAGACATAGCACCTTGTAGGTATTAGGCACGCGTTACAACTTACGGGACTCGATTCTGATATCCGGAGGCCGAGTTATCAGTCCGTTCGCCTAACTTAAGAAAACTTAGAGCAATAGTCGAAAAAGAGACCAAAACCCAGCTCGGGCGTCAAAACGACGCGCGGACCTAGACATAGCACCTTGTAGGTATTAGGCACGCGTTACAACTTATGGGACTCGATTCTGATATCCGGAGGCCGAGTTATCAGTCCGTTCGCCTAACTTAAGAAAACTTAGAGCAATAGTCGAAAAAGAGACCAAAACCCGCCTCGGGCGTCAAAACGACGCGCGGACCTAGACATAGTACCTCGTAGGTATTAGGCACGCGTTACAACTTACGGGACTCGATTCCGATATCCGGAGGCCGAGTTATCAGTCCGTTCGCCTAACTTAAGAAAACTTAGAGCAATAGTCGAAAAAGAGACCAAGACCCGCCTCGGGCGTCAAAACGACGCGTGGACCTAGACATAGCACCTTGTAGGTATTAAGCACGCGTTACAACTTACGGGACTCGATTCTGATATCCGGAGGCCGAGTTATCAGTCCGTTCGCCTAAATTAAGAAAACTTAGAGCAATAGTCGAAAAAGAGACCAAAACCCGCCTCGGGCGTCAAAACGACGCGCGGACCTAGACATAACACCTCATAGGTATTAGGCACGCGTTACAACTTACGGGACTCGATTCTGATATCCGTAGGTCGAGTTATCAGTCCGTTCGCCAAACTTAAGAAAACTTAAAGAACACAAACTAAACTAATTTAAATATGTTCTCTTTTCGACTTCGTTATTAATATTTTAATTTTGTAGGGTCTTGTTGATGAGACTCGTGGGGGTGGAGGCAGCGGCACAGGCGATGACCGTATAGGAGCAGGTGATGACCGTCGAGCTGATGAGACGATGGAGGGTGGTACCGGCGCTGGGACTGGCGATGGGACCGGACGTACGATGGATGGCAGCGATGATGGTACTGGCACTCCTGATCTGGGGCTGTAGTTAGTTTATGTTATTATTTTGACTTTCATGTATAAAGTTATACAGTTTTTGAGTTGTAAAAACTACAGTTTTGTATATACTTAGGTTGCTGGTTTATGTATGTAACTATTTGATTGTTATTGATATCCGTTTGTGAAGAAATATTTGTTTTTCATTAGTTTATAACATGTACAATTATGTATATGTAAATGAACAGGGGAATTTGTAATTTGCCAAAAAATTTTTTTTTAAGAAAATGTCATTGCCGACGGCACACAGGTCATTGCCGACGGCCGATCCCCGTCGCCAATGCCCATAACTAAACTTTGTACTCATTACCAACGGGCCTGCCCTCGCCCATAGCCGTCGCCAATGACTTATTACCGACGGCTTGCCGTCGCCATTGACGCCGTCGCCAATGACCTTATTATCGACGGCGGTCGACGGAAGACATGAG
The DNA here is from genome assembly GCA_034770075.1 of Aralia elata. Classification (NCBI taxonomy): domain Eukaryota; kingdom Viridiplantae; phylum Streptophyta; class Magnoliopsida; order Apiales; family Araliaceae; genus Aralia; species Aralia elata. The sequence goes on along the minus strand of CM068384.1, from coordinate 102,144,697 downwards.
CGACGACCCCTGGGGCGACGGTAATGGCGACGGGCGTACGCCGTCGAGAATGACCTATTGGCGACGGCAAAGGGGTCATTGGCGACGAGAGTGGCCGTCGGCAATGGCCTTTTTTTGTAGTGATATCACAGGATTGGTACCTTGAGCAACGATTGAAATTGGGAAGACAAATGCTAATAGGCAGAGGAGATGAAGAGGGGCATAAGCCATGTCTAAGATGATTTAGATTATAAAATACCAACTTCTTTTGGTGTATAAAAAGAGGGAGAGAAATGAAGGTTTAAGTCAAGGATAAGACACGAGAAGTCCACTCATAATTTTCCAGGAACCAATGTCTTTCGTCTTCATTTCATAATTTTCCACCCCTAATGACTCTGGCCCTTTAAAGGGGCAGACTTACCTGTCATTCTAGTTTGAAGCAGTCACGGTTCAACGTTTGGACTCCATAAAAACTCATAGGAGTTGAATTGTATGCTAGTTCATAAATTTCAATCACCAGGAAAGCTGACTGGGTGGTCATCAGAATTGAAGATTTGAAGACACGGAGATAATTAGACTGAGAAGAAGCTGGCTAGGTCCTTCGAAAAATTTTAACCAATAATGCACTGAAAAATGTTTCACAAAATATTAATGTTATGTTAGTCCAATTGACATAGTACCATTAATAACCCTGATCTTCCCCTACTTTACCATAATTTCACTAAAACCCCAAATTTTTCCCACTCCTTCACATTCCAGATTTCACTTCAGCAAACCTCTCAACTCCGAAAATCACTTTTCAAAATCTTTTATATTCGAAGTCTAGACTAATCAAAGCTTAGGGTTAATTCAGTTTTATTTCTAGCAAAAACTAAAAGGATAATCAACGAAATTGACCCTAATCAAACAAGCTGAGAGGGTGTTGGGAAGAACTTATAAGTTATTTTTTAAGAACTTATTTTGTGACATATTTTTTGACTTATAAGTCATTATTAATAAGTACCAAATTCTAGCTTCTTTAAAAATAATTTATAAGTCATTCCTAATAAGTTGGTTTGACCAAATGTAATGTCCATTTTGTCCTCTTTTATTTTTCTAAATGACATTTTTATCCATCCAACCTATTTTATATTAATCACCAAGTACTTAATTTAGTTAAGTTATCTAAATGCCTTATTTGCTGCATGCTTTATCTTACATGTCTCAGAAAGATTGTAAATCACAATTTTATCTGGAAGGGCATGTGAGTTAGAGGTTCAGCTTACTTCGAAAAATCAGATTCCCCAAAACTTCTTTTAATGCGGTAGTTGTTAACGTTTTATTTAATGAAAATAAATGGTGATTGTAGTTGAAATAAGATTGGAATAAGATTATAGTTTATATGTTTAGAAAATTTGTTTAGTGTTTTATTTAATGAAAAAATAGTGATTGGTATGATATGATATTAAATTAATGTATTTTTTTTATTAATATTCTTTTTAGTAATCTTTACATTTTATTTTAACTTATAAGTCAGTATCAGCCAAACACATTCACAATTTGTTTTAACTTAATTTCTGACTTGTAAGTCAAACCGGCGTCAAACGTCACAACGTAAAAAGACTTCTAAGTCCACTTAAATTTTAACTTTAAATTATTTTAAAATAAGTCTTTGCCGAACGGCCTTAAGTCCCAATATATATATATATATATATGGGCAATGATTCATAGCATCTATTTGTTATGGATGAAATATTGACAAATATCATATCCACCTTCTATTTCAAAAATCAAGGGATAAGATTTAAAAATTGGTCTGTCCGTCCGCTAGAAGTGCTAGCGGACTGAATTAAAATAGACTTTGAACAATGAATGACTTTTAAAATGTCCACCAGAATTCTAGCGGACTGGGTAATTAGCCTACTGTATAGCTTTCAAGTACTTTGAATTGTGCCTTGAAACAATACATGGGCGTGGGCCTTAACAATACCTGTGACAACTTACCGAAACTAGAAAGAGAATCGTGAAAAAGAGAAACGATCAATATCCTTCAAATTAGAAGCATATGGGAGGTTTAAGAAGAAGAAAACGGGCAGAAATGGGGGAAATAGAGTAATGTTACGTTTGGATTGAAGGAATGAAATGAAGAGTGGAATGATTCATTCCATTCTAGTTGGAATGAGTTATTCCATATGCTCCGTCCCTCAAAGAACCAAACACGGTTTTTTTCATTCCAATCGCAACCAAACACAATTTTTTTCATTCCATAGGAATGAGTCATTCCATTCCCCCTCCTATTCCACCAATCCAAACGTAGCATAAGGGTTTTGGTTCAATTGCAGCAAAACAAAGGCGCCAATATAATGACAAAATAGTTTTACAACAAAGTTTTTTGAAAAAATAGATGTCTTAAAATTTTATTAAATATTAATAATATTTTTATTTATTGATGATATTATCGATTCAAGAACAGAATGACTACTTGTTGAACAAATGAACCATCTACTCGATAATTTTTACACTTCAATCACTGCTTTGAGTCTAAAAATATTGATTTGATTTACTAAAATCAAATTAAGATATTTTCGAACTCAAAGTTGATTTAATTTATTTACTTATAAGCAAATATAATTGTGAAAATTGTAATATATCTTCAAAATATTATTATTTATTTTTTTAAAAAAATAAATGAATCGCATTAATTTTTAAATGAATAATATCTCAAATTAATTTTAATAATTAATGTTGATCTTATATTTTAAAATAAAAATAATATTTAAAGTTTTAAATATTTATAGATTTAATTTTTTTTAAAGAAGTAATGGAGACTAGCATATTCGCCTGGAACGTATATATTGTTGTTTATTCCTTTGGAAATTAATTGACGTGTTGATGTGTTCCTCAAATTTTAGTGGCGCAAGACGATAAATAAAAATGACTCTTTTCAAAACATTGTCTTTACCAAAATAAATAAATAAATAAAAAGTACATGTTGTATCTAAAAAATATCTTTCCGGAATTTAAAACATAATAGTTCGACTACAACAAAATATATGAGAATACATTCATTTAAAGATACTTCTTCTAGTATTCCTAAAAGCAAAATCTTCAATCAAATGTTTAAAATCAAGTTTATCCAACATATCTTTCTCGATGTACATGGTTGTGAACCCATTTAACTTTTCTTGTGTCACAGTCGACCGCAAATAATTTTTCAACAATTTTTACTTCGAAAAACTTCTTTCAGCAGATGTCACTGTCACATGAATAGTTAGTAATACACTATAAGCAATTGAAATATTAGGAAAACAATACAAAGCTTTTACAAACTCTAGAATTTCAATGGTTAACTCTATTTCTCTTGGCAAAGTCACTTGTAATTCTGAAAACAAATCATTTGAATCAACATCAAAAAATTTGTCATGTTTCAGAGATTTTTCGAGATTAACACAACATTCTTTCAATCTGATATCATCCAGTATTCTTAATGTTTTTGGATCATATATATAAGAATCTAAAAACATCTTCAAATGTTTACAATTGTAAAAACCTATTCTTCAGTTGAGTAATAGTCATATCAGTTAGAACAAGAAAATAATTAACTTTGAAACATTCTTCAGCAAATTGAATACCTATATCATTATATATTTATATTTTTAATTTCATATATATATATATATACACACACACATACACATACTATATATATAATAAAATTTTGGGGCCCCCTTAATTGGGAGCCTAGGGCAATCAACCCTTCCGCTCGTGCTCAGGAACAACCCTGATTCAACTAATGTGATTTTTATTTCAAATTAATGAGTGTTTCTAGATTAGATGAAGGGCTATTTCAAAGAAAATGATTGGCAAATTTTTTATTTTAAACAGTTGGGCAAAGACTAATTGTGACGAATTTTCTTCTTTTCAGACTAATTGTGACGTATTTTCCTCTTTTTTGTTTTATCTCTAGACAGAAACGCTAGCTTTCAAAAGTTCAAACTTAGACTTGCATCAACAAGCCTAAGATGAAGAAGGATTTCTAACTTCTAATATGATGCGACCAATTTTTATATTTTTCAAATGATCTAAATACACCAATATCTCTCTTTGATGTCTGATCAATATGGTATAAAATTTATAGTTTGTCCCTGATCGGATATATATTCTCATGGGCATGATCGGGCTCCTCACCTTAGGCTTGGCCCAAAGGCCCATCATGTTTAGCAAGTTGTAAGAGGACTCTCTAGTCCGAAAAGGCTTGGGTAAGAGTCCTAAACCCTTGTAGTTCCTTGCCAGTTGATACTTCCCTTAGATCACAATAATTAGATGCGGGCCCAATAAGGATTCTAGGTAGAACACTCATAATCGGAGTAGCTAAGTGAATCCTATAAATACCCAAATAACAATGAAAATAAGGTACGACATTATTTTACCCTACTAAATACTTGACCTCCATTGTTAACACATCTTGAACCTATTACTTACTCTTACACCGAAAGAGTCCATAAACGGCCCAAATCGTTAGGACTTTTGTGCAGGTACACGTCCGGCGAGTTTATTGGATGCGCGGACAGAATCAAGCGTTAACATTGGCGCTAGAAGGAGGGCCTTTAGTAGCGATCTATATTGTTAACCTAAATAATTCGCATGGCAACTTCATGATCACAGCGAAGCCATCATGATCCACATGGACTGAGCCAGTCCCGATCACACCGTGAGACGGTAGCAGAAAGGGAACAACGCCTCTAGCAAATTCTTAACCGGAAAAAGGCTCTTGATCTTCAGCAAGAAGAGCTAGATAAACAATACATGGAATTAAACGAAGCTGGGCAAAATCTGTTGAGCGAGAGAGGCTCGACAACAATAATATTTGTAGAAAGCATCTGAATTACCCCTTTGTAAACTATGCCAAAAGAACCCTTTCCCAATTTTTCATTGAACCCATTTGTGGCTTCTACTAGCTCTTTATAGGTAAAACAACGCATATTGGTTTCGACAAAACTATTATCTGGTTGACGCTTTACGGTTTTCTTGTGGTAGATGCAAAAGAAGCCCAGGCAAGTAGCACCAACAAACATTAAATTGACAAACATAGAACTGCCTAGAAGCACTAATCCCACAAGGATCAAAGTGTCTTGGTCCTTCTTCTCGTGTTTAATGGGATAATCCCGAGGACTTTGCGGAGGATCAACTTTTCTAAATTTTAGTAAAGCCTTCACATCCCCTTCCTTCCTCCCATTTGAGAGAGGTAGCCTCTTTTTCCAACATCCATTACCATCGTAAATTGCAACAGCGCAAAAACAATCATCCAAACAAGACTTTCTGCAATCTGATTCATTAATTATTTTTTTCAGGTGCTCATAATCAGAAAATGGCCAATTAATATCACTGAGCTCGACAAAATCGTACAAATCTTCAGCAGAACTCGAGCCTTTATCATCACAGTTTTGAATGAAACTCGGCTTGCAGTCACCATTCTTATCATCTGGATCACGTAGTGAATAACTTTGTGGACATTCACAGATTGGAATTCCAGAATCATCAAGTCTGCAAACACTGTTAAACCCACAAGCTCCTCTACCTATATCGACAATAACAGAACAATTCACTCATCGTTAGCTAGATGTGTGCCAGAGCTTTGTTGACATGAGTATCTGTCCAAATAACCACATTTTGCAATCCTTGGAATAATTAATAGATTGTAGGATAAGACATTCTGATAATTAATGAATCACATTAACAAAGAACTCTTAACAACTTAAGGAGTTGCTATTTGGTTCAACTTAATATGCACAAATCAAACATGCTTTTGCCTGCAGGAGCAAAGATGGCTAATAAATTTTGTACTACAAATCATGTGGCTTTCTTTACTAGCTTCGTTGTAAGGTGTTCTTATGTAACAGTTGGGTATAATTTGACTTGCTCATGCTATTTTCATGTAGTTGATACACCTTACTGATTTGGTCTACTTATGAAACATGGTTTAGGATGGGCCTTTTATATGAAATAATACTGAATTATGTAACTCATTTTAAATAAGTATTGATAATTATTCACTAAACGCATCCGTGACTTTCCGTTCACGAGTTATTATTTTAGTTTATATGAGTTCTTATTTCCGTTCACGAGTTCTTATTTTAGTTTATATGAGTTTAATCAATTCTTGAATTTAGTCTTCTTTTGTTTTTTATTTTTTATTGCAGATTCCAATTCAAAAGGAGTTAACCTTAGTTCATCAAATCAAGTACTAGAGTTATAATTGTCATGTTATGAAGATAATTTCTTTCCTTTGGCCACTTGTACTCTGATTACAACTTGTTAGATATGGAATCTTTATACAGTGGTGATTACAATTTGTTATGTCAAAATTCATAATTTGTTATACTACGGCATCTCATTATAATTACTTTTGTGACCATATGTTGGATATGAGAGTCTTCTATTGTGAATGGATATGAGAGTCTTCTTTTTTATACCATCGCTTCCGTGATTGATTCTAAATTCAAAATTTTATGACAATTTTAATTTTGTCACTATTAATATGTATTTTTTGTGCTAACATGTTTTAAATTTGTCACTGACAAGGTTAAATTTATGACAAAAAGCTAATTTTATGGCAAAATAAAATTTACAAATTGTCACAAAAAAAGTAAGGAATTGGTGGCAAAAAGTGTGCTTACAGTGACAATATTTTTTCTATTTGCTGTCAAATTTATTTGTTGCTAATTGCTTAAAAAGTTGTGACAAATTCATTTTGTCAGTAATGGTTTTTTGGATTAGGGGCAAAATCAAAAAGTTTGTCACTAAAGTGATTTGTGACGGGCCTTTTGCGACAACACGGTGACAACAAAAATTTCGCCACTAAAACCTTTTAGTGGCGAATTTTATCTAGCAAAACATTTTCCCACTTAAACCTTTTTTTCTTGTATTATAAGTGTAGCTATATTCAAGCATAATTAAAATCTTATTATAAGTTAAATAATATAATTTTGGAAAGGAAACTGTTTTTTTTATTAGAACCATTTTATCTAATAAATCCAATAATATATTAATAAAAAATTAATAAATATTTATAATATCATAACTTTATAATAAGACCCCGTGCTTTGTACGTGGTGTTTAAATAGACTAATTGGTTCGTCCTACTTTTTTCTTTTTTTTTGTACTCCTATTTTTTGGTTGGACCTTTGATGTTTCCTACATTAAGTCAATTTTTATTATTGATCAATTTAAATCAAAAATTAAAATTAATATCGTAGTTTTATAAGGAAACAATAATTAGTAATATAGTTTTATAAAAAAATAATCAAAATATGATCGTCTTAAATAATATTAATTTGATACTTTTATCTTTATAAGGAAATAATTAAAATAAGATCATATTACCTAATATTAGATAGTTTCTTCTATTCAAAAAAATATATACAATAATACAAGTTTAAGTAAAATAATATTACCACTTAGATAATATAGTTTGGAAAGAAAAGAAAAATTATCATAAAAATTATCTATCTAATTTTATTTTGTTACTATTATTAAAATATTAAGTATAGTTATAGTTTCGAGTATAACAAGGGATTTAATCACTATTTAGATAATACAATTATTATTATTATTATTATTATTATTATTATTATTATTATTATTACTACTACACTAAAAACATAATATGTTAATCGATCATATGATTCAATTACTAAATAATTAAAAATAACAATTAATTACTGTATTCAATAAGAATTTGTAAAACTAAAATTCAAACATCAATAATATTATAATTTTATTACAAGATCCTTCGTTCTTTTCAATCGAGTTAAAAATAATAATTAGTAATATAACTTACGTTGACATTTACTACATTAAGTCAACTTTTTTTTTTTTTTATCAATTTATATAAATTAGAAACTGAAATTAGTATCACAGTTTTATAAGGAAACAAAATTTATCAATATAGTTTTATAAGAAAACAATCCAATAAGATCATCTTTCTTAATATTAATTTCTTAGTTTTATTCAATAATTAGAATTAGTGTCATAGTTTTACAAGAAAATAATAAAAATAAAATCATCTTACCAAATATTAATTAGGGCAAAATACATTTTTGTTACATCAAGTTTCACTCACCTCATAATTCAGCCCTTAAAATAATTGGACTAACACATCCATTATATCAATTACCTAATTTCTTACAATGTCCCCCGAAATTCAAATTCCAGGTGAAATTGACGGAATACATAATTTTTCGACAAGGTAATTAGTTTTATACATTAAACAATACAGTTTTTTTTTCTACATGCGTGTGATTTTTTTTTCAAAAAATTTGAAAAATCTAACAACAGCAGATATTAGGGAAAAAAAAGAAAGAAAAAAAACATTGTTCATCTTCAAATATCCAAACCCAGATTGTTGTTCTTCTCCAATTAAAAAAAAACACTGGCATTACAAAAATATTATTGATGCTGGCAACAGGATGAATCAACTGTAGTGAGTTAAATAAATTTTTTTGGGTAAGAGAGAGAGAGAGAGAGCGAGAGTAACAAACGTTATCATCTTGAAATATTCAAATTATTACTCTAGAACAAAAAGTAATTATGGTTCCATCTCTAATCCATGCAGGCATGCTATCAAAATATTCTGTAGAACCTGTCAAAGCATATATTTTATATTGTAGTAGATAACATTGTGGCATCACTAACATTGAAAAATACCAATTCAAAGGTTAAAAATCTCTTTTAACATTTATCTAATATTGGGTTAAAAATCCTACATTTGATACATTTAGCAAGAAATTAACTTATTATATGTAATATATGTTCGAGAGATCTCTACATACTTATCGCGGACTAATTTTAAGTAGTATACTTTCACATAGTAGTAGATTTAAGATTTTAAGTAGTATACTTCCCATAGTATTAGAATTAAGATCTTTTTTCATTCATGTGACTTAACAGTTGCATATTTAAGTAATTATTTAGTATTTGACGTCATCACCTACGACAATTTGAGTTTATTATGTTAAAATTTTGACCTAAAAATTCATTATATATATTTGAGAAATTTCTTCATTTATCGCTAATTCATTAAGTTGTATGATTAAACATCAAAAACTAAGTATTTAAGTTCTATTTAGTAAAATCTTGCATTCTAATTCATATTTGACTGTTTCAGGGCATTCATATAGACAAAGGAGTGGAACCCCACTAAAGAACCAGTTGTTGAGTTAAAAATAAAAGAGTTGGTAGCCGATGGAAGGTTCCAACATAAATAAATAAATGTTTCAGTCAATTAAGGGATCACTATATAAAGCTTAGCCTTTACCTTTGTAAATCCATTCACAACAAAGAGTACTCTTTATATTACATTAGGAGAGTTTCTGGCAGCCTAATTGAGTAGCCAGAAAATGGCCACATTTTGGCCTCCACTCCTCTATGCCTTGGCAATATGTGTTTTTGCAACTAGTGTAGCTTCCGACAACCACCAGCCTTATGAGTATGCATTACCACCACCACCAACTTATGCTTACAAGTCACCAACCCCATCACCATATTACCACAACCTACCTCCCTATGCATACAAATCTCCACCACCACCACCACCTCGATACGTCTATAAATCTCCACCACCACCTTCACCATCACCGCCCCCTCCATACGTCTATAAATCTCCGCCACCACCACCTTACATCTACAAATCTCCACCGCCACCATCTCCTTCACCACCACCACCCTATGTGTACAAGTCTCCACCACCACCTTCTCCATCACCACCACCTCCTTATATTTACAAGTCCCCACCACCGCCATCTCCCTCACCGCCACCACCCTATGTATACAAGTCTCCACCACCACCTTCACCATCACCACCACCTCCTTACATTTACAATTCTCCCCCACCACCTTCTCCATCACCTCCGCCTCCTTATATCTATAAATCTCCACCACCACCATCTCCTTCACCTCCTCCTCCTTATATCTATAACTCCCCACCACCACCTTCACCATCACCACCACCTCCTTACATTTACAATTCTCCGCCGCCACCTTCTCCATCACCTCCTCCTCCTTATATCTATAAATCTCCACCACCACTATCTCCATCACCTCCTCCTCCTTATATTTATAAATCTCCACCACCTCCATCTCCTTCACCACCGCCACCTTACATTTACAAATCTCCACCACCACCGTCTCCTTCACCACCACCACCTTATGTGTACAATTCTCCACCTCCACCATCTCCCTCGCCGCCGCCACCATATGTATACAATTCTCCACCACCAACTTCACGATCACCACCGCCACCTTACGTTTACAAATCTCCACCACCACCATCACCCTCACCACCACCACCTTATATATATAAGTCTCCACCACCTCCATCTCCATCACCGCCCCCTCCATACTTGTACAAGTCTCCACCTCCTCCATCTCCATCACCTCCTCCTCCTTACATATACAAATCACCACCACCACCTTCCCCATCACCGCCACCTCCATATATCTACAAATCTCCACCACCTCCATCTCCCTCACCACCACCGCCGTACTACTACAAATCTCCACCACCTCCATCTCCCTCACCACCACCGCCGTACTACTACAAATCTCCACCACCTCCATTTCCCTCACCACCACCATACTACTACAAATCTCCACCGCCTCCATCTCCATCACCTCCTAACTACTACTACACTTCTCCACCACCTCTCAACGGTTACTAGACAAAGTAACTAAAATACTACCATCACATCTCGTACACAATTAATGTTTTGCAGCTCAAAAGTTTATGAAGGAAATATTCTTATATAAAAAGAATTCGGACCGGGATTCAATGATGTACTATTATCTCACAAAAAGCCTGGAAAATAAAGGATTTCAATGTGGCTATTTTTTGTTTCATTTTGTTTTGTTGTGCTGAATTTTTGAATCTTTGATGTGAAAATGTATTTCTTTACTCCGTATTTTGCAATTGTAATAATTTATTATACATTTTTTCTTTTTCTATATTATATGTGGAAATCAACATCTTATATATTTTCAGAAGTTTTTTATATTAATTGAGATGAATGAATAAATAATCGTATGTTGAAAATATAAAATTTTAATCTCTCTTATAGTTTTCTTGCTTGAATTTCTTGGATTTGGGAATTATTCGAATTAGGAACTTTATTATACTCATGTGAATGCATTATAGAATGGGAAATGATATATCTCGCGATTTTGCGTATCGATTTTGTTGTTGTTAATTATGTGGATAAATTTTAGTGGTAATTAACTCTTTTAGTAAGATACTCAGATATAAATTATTCAATCTCATTTATTGATGTACGTCGCTATTATAAGTAGGCTGGTATTGAAGCATCCAATTCAAAACCAATTTGATAATGAGAGGAGTAGTCTCTCAAACACGTGGACAATTTTAATTGGGTGACCTATAGTTAGCATGTGGACCGTTAGGCCTACACATAAATGATACCTGCTCTGATATCATATTGAGACATCTAACTCAAAACTAATTCGTAATGAATAGAGTTGTTTCTTAAGTTATATATTAAATTTCCAGATCTTAGTTACTCGATGTGAGACTTTTTATTTCAACAGTCAGAAAACTTTTGCAATACCCATGAATGCATGTGTTGCACACGTAGAAGAATAATATCCGTCCTTTGATCTGCATAACTCGAATATATATCTCTTCTGGTTAAATAAAAGACAAAAGGAGAATAATGAAATTTCCAAACATCTCTCTCCCTCTCTATTTATATATGTATGTGTGTAGTGTGTATTACTATGTTGTAGAATATTTGCGTACCTAACAACATGGATTTTCTTTCAAATTAGTATGAAGTGTGTATTACTATGTTGTAGAATATTTCGTACCTAACAACATGGGTTTTCTTTCAAATTAGTATGAAGAAATCAGATTAATCTGTTGCTAATGAATTTAATATGGTTGCCTTAGAATGGTTCTAGTAGAGTTGAATAGTCTAAAAAGTGATCCGGCAGATTTTTCTTATTTTTGGTTTCATGCACTTGTTCTTTATTTCATAACAGCGATAGGCACGTACTATGCTGCCAGAATATTCTAATTATTCATTTCTTTCTTAACTTTAAATTCATCAAGCAGTTGACCAAGCATACTTATTATCACTTAAAATAATAATAAGGTTGAATGACACTTTTGTTTTTCCAAATTATCACCCATTTTTTAGGTCGTCCTTAAAATTTATTTTTTGTCAATTGAATCCTTAAAGTAACAGTTTGTGTCAATTCCGTTCTTTTTTCACAATTTCATTAAAATCCGCCCGAAATCTGACTCAACCCATTTTACCAAGGACAAAAGTATCTTTACAAGTATTTAGATATTATATATATTATGTATTTACTATTATTATAAGTATTATTAGTGTTAAAATATATAAAGTCAACAATAAAATAATTGATTTCTCCTAAATTCAAAATCCCAAAACTGAACACATAGATTTGTTGTAAGGCCCCAACTTTTAGTAAATAAAACTTAATTTTTTTTATAAATATTATTCTAAAAACTAAGGTGTTAAGTTGATAAACAGGTTAAAGTTAATGGTGATATATGCAAATTATAAGATAAAAAGTCTGTCGGGATATATTCGGTGTATCAGGGAATATTTGATAATGTACGACGGCGCCAAAACTACCAATCATTGGTGAGCCCCACAATGAAATAATTGTCGGATACAGAAAACGATAGAAATAAATTTTTTAATAAAAATTATCGGTGGAACTATCACCTTTAACTGTTAAAACAGCCGGTGATAAAGCAACAGTAGCACACGGTACTTTACAGTAACACGCGGTACTCTATAGTAGCACACGACATTCCACAGTATCACACGGTAATGTATAGTATTTCATATTATTGAACCAATAATTGTCATTGTATTAATGGTAGTAATGAAAAGTTACGTAATTACAAGTCATGAGTATTAAGTAGTTAGACAGAGTAATTATTTGAAGAACAATAATATTTGTGATATTAATACATTAAGTCAATAATGCAGAAGATGGATAATATAATAATAATTGATGAATAGATTAAAGATAATTTTGAAAAAGTGTGAATAATTGATAAATAATATATTGAAAAAGTGTGAATAATTGATGAATGAAATAGATTAAAGATAATATTGAAAAAGTGTGAATAATTGATGAATAGTATATTAAAAAGGTCTGTATAATTGACGAATGGTATAGAATTAACATAATATTAAAAAAGGTGTGAATAATTGATAAATGGTATAGATTAAAGATAATCTTGAAAAAATGTGAACAATTGATTAATATTATTGTGGGCCCAAGGGCATATTAGGGTTCACATGACCTAATTGAATTAAATGTACAAATTAGGGTTTACAAAAAACTTAATTAAATGTACAAATTAGGGTTCATGTGACCTAATTAAATGTACGGATTGGACAAAAATAAATGTGCTAGACCCGGGGAAGTCTCCACGTGTTCCAAGGCAGAACTCGTAGATGCGACCCATTTTGGGAATTGATTGAGGGATTGGATTGGTGGCTAGAAGAACAAGGCAATTTGGGCATTACTTTAATGATTAAAGGACATTTCTGAAATTTTCCCTATAAAACATGACTAAAGAGTATTTCTGGAATTTTCCCTATAAAACATGTGCCTGGCATGTGACTATTTCCTAGGCAAGCTCTATAAATAGTCCCTCTATTTTAAGAAAAGGGGATCGCTCTCAAGACATTACACTTAGACTCTTGGAAGCTCATTACACTTGGAACTCTCTCCTAACTCGAAGACTCAAGAAGACTCTTGGAATCTCTGCTACTCTAACCCGGTTTCCGGATTCTAGGAGTTCTGCCACGTGTCATTGGAGTAATTTCCCACCTGTTCTTTTCCCCTCTTCAATCAATCAATCAATTTCGTGCTCTTCATGGATTTCTCTCCTCTCCAGCCAATACAAAACCCTAACCCTAGCAAGGTATAATTTCTTTACCCACATTTATTTGGCGACTCTGTTGGGGAGGTGTTCGTGAAGGGTATGCCCACAACTCGAAGTGGGAGAATTACAGGAAGAGTCACAACAAAAAAATGGGCCTTTAGCAACGATTTTTCTGGCAACGACTTTATAAGTCGTTGCTAAAAGTATATGTTTACCAACGAAATTTGTCCTTCGTTGCAGATTGTGCCAAGCTTTTACTTTTTGCAATGAAATTCATAAGTCGTTGCAAAATTTCGTTGCTAACTCATTGGCGGGAAAAAATTTCGTTAGGAATTCGTTGCAAAATTTTCGACCACTTGATTTCCCGTCATCGTGGGCAACTGAAGTTGTTTTTGTTGCTAAAAATAGGGCTTTAGCAACGATTTTTCAAGCAACGACTTTATAAGTCGTTGCTAAAAGTGTATGTTTAGCAACGAAACTTGTCCTTCGTTGTAGATTGTGTCAGGCTTTCACTTTTTGCAACGAAATTCATAAGCCGTTGCAAAATTTGGAACCAAAATTCGTTAGAAATTCGTTGCAAAATTTCTAACCACTTGATTTCTCCTCATCGTGGGCAACGAAAGTTTGTTTGTTGCTATATTTCGTTGCCTAATATGGACCACATTTATTGGCAACAATTTTTATTTTCGTTGCATACTTTATACATCTTTTTGCAACGACTATTAAAATGTTGCCTTAAATTAAGATAATCCCAATAAGCATGTTTTTGTAAGACCATATTTGGTATTCGGAGAATTGTCAAAAAATATTCGTATTTAGTATTTAAAAATTATGTCCAAATGCGGAAAATATTCGTTTCTATTTTTTATTCGAATAAACAAATTATTCAAATATCCGAATTCGAATGTCAAACACCTAATAAACAATTTATTCAATTTATTTATAAAAAGTAAAAATAAAAAAATATTGACCAATTACTAACAAATCACAACTTTTTGTTCTCTCTTTCTGATTTGCGTCATGTCATTTATGGTTCAAAAATTGGTGGTGGATCTTGTTTTGCAGTGAGATGTGATGTCTCAATTGAATAGAGATAAACTTAAAACTTGTTTTGGTGGATCTTGTTTTGCAGTGAGACCAATTACTAACAAATCACAACTTTTTGTACTTTAGGTAGTTTCCCTCTCTAATGTTAATACTGATAGCTGGTTTGATTAAGGAAGAATTTAGAGAAGAAAGGGGAAGAGATTAGAGAATTCATAAGATTGGAGAGGAAGAAAGGGATGAAGAAGATAGAAAGTAGAAATAAAATTTGAATTTTGGAGGAGGAATTCAATTAAATTTATGATGCCATTTTGAGAGGATTTCTTGTTCTCCTCACGCGTTGTAATTTTCTTTTTTAATTAATAAAATATTATTTTTTTTATTAAAAAAATAAAATGATCTTATATTAACTGTAGGATCATGACAATTTACAATATAATCACGAGTTTGTGACTTACTCATCAGTAGAAAATTAAAAAAAAAGGTTATTATTTTCACTTTTCATATGCCAGAGCTGTTAATCAGCTGGTGATGTCTTCAGTCCTTATATGGTGTGCTTAGCATTTCTAAGATGCTAGTGTGGATATGAAAATGCCCATTTGAATACTTATTTAGTTTGAAGCCCAACTTCTGAATACTTGGGCCAAGAATTGTCCAAATTAGAGATTAAAGCAGGCTGCAGGCCTACTTAGTCCAAGGGCTGATCACTTGTTTTAATTAGAGAATCAAGCAGACTACAGATAGGCCTTAGTCCAAAAGATCTCACCAAGTTATACCATATTACCTAATCCTTGGATAAGTTTATGATATCCCCCCCCCCCCCATAAAACTATAAAGTTTACAGTTTTCGTGAGTTACATCATTTAATTAGTATAAGATATTTGACCATTACTCCGAATATAAAAATTCATTATTTTAATTTGAGGAATGCAATGATAATTTTCTAATACTTTTCTAGAACCATTAGATTAAAATTAAGCAACGAGTCCTAATTAATATAAATTACTTGATTTTGACAATCATATTTTTAAAGACAGTTTAAAAAAAAATCCAAAGACTGAAACCGATGCAGTATGTCAACAAGTAACAACCTAATTGTTTGGGAAAGGTGACAATTATTTCTCAATTATCCGATCCTAAAAGATTAATGTTGAACTGGTTCAAGTGATTGAACACTTGTATTGTATTATACTAGCTTGTAGACCATAAAAATAAATTTTGTTGACTCATAAATTTTTATTGCTGACGTGGAGGACAGAAAATATCCTTAAAGAAAATGTTGCTCACAAGTATCAAACTCCAAACCTCTCCAAACTAAAAACCTTATATTCCAACAAAAGCCACTAGATAAACTACCTATTATGCTAAAATTTATGTAACACTAATATTTAAACCACCTAACATCGTTTCTATGCATGTGAAGATGAGATAATACACTTTTTGGTCACTGTACTAGGAATTGTAATAATAATAATAAATTTTAAATAATTAAAATAATAATATAATAATAATTAAAATAGTAATAATAATTAAAATTTTAAATAATAATAAAATAATAATAATTATTATTATTATGGTACTAATCCTGCAAAGCCCGTCAGTATTAAGACTTGAACAAAATACAAAAGATGATATATTGAGATATAAATTTCAACATAGATTTGGCAGTCATGAAATAAGTTATGCTGCTGCATGCCTGCATTTACCAATGTTAGAAACTAAAAAGTGTTCACAAGACAAAAGTGTTTACCAATGCGATAATTAAATTTTAAATAATAATAAAATAATAATAATAATTATTATTATTATTATTATTTTATTATTTTTATTATTTTAATTGTTATTATTTAATTATTATTATTATTATTATTTAATTATTATTATTATTATTTTAATTATTACAGGTATTATTATTATTATTACAATTATTAGTATTATTGAACTCTGGTAAATCTTTCTATTATAAATATTTGTTATTCGCTAATCTACTCATCTTTGTAATTATATTGTTATTTTTATAATTTAAATAAATTTATATCAATTTTAATTTTGCAAATTGACTTCATAAGTCGACATATCTTTAATTTTAGAATACAAATAGTATATAATATTTATTTAGTAACAAAAAATGATATTTTTATATTTTATATTTTCATAAGACTTCTTCGACCTGTGTAAATATTAATCCCTTAAAACAAATGAGTTAAAATTTGATACGCTTATCTAGACATAATTATTTATTATATTTGAAAGTTTAATAATTAAATAAATTATCATCTTAATTCAACACGGTTCATAATTAATATAGTAGAGAAAGTGTTTCTAATATGTAGTGTATGCAAATTAATGAGAGAACTTAGCTTTGTTATGAGATATGTAATCTCCATTTATAATGATCAGTACTCTTGACACCCACTATATATGTGGGTGCAACAACAAAAATATTATAAACCAATTTTAGAAAGAAAATGTGAAAAATTGTGAAAAAAATTAAGAGATAAAAGTAGGATACATCTTTTTATTATATGCAATTATCTAGCTTTTTTGAAAAAATAGTTGCTCCCCCTCCTCTCCCTTTATAATATATACTAGATAGATTTTGTTTTTTTTTGAAAATTTGGGTTTCCCAACCCGCGGGTCGGACTAATCCCCCACCCCGGACCAGGCTTTGCATACTAGATAGATTACCCGATAGTGAAATATCGAAAATACTTTTCCTTCAGGAAAATTTCTAATAAAACTTATATTAATTATTATTAATTATTGAAGTATAATGGAAAGGAGAAGAGCCAGAAAAATAATTTTTAAAAAATGGAAATGGGAAGTAAACGCTTATACAAGTGGATTGGGCCTTAATTCTCTAATATATTAATTATATACACTATATATATATATATATATATATATATGTATATATCCAATTGAATGCATGGTACAAGTCTATGGTACAACAAATGTACATTTTGTAGCTAATAATTAAATATAATGGCAAAGATGAGTACATTAGCGAAATGAAATATTTAAGTGGCTGAATATAAAGCCGTTGTAGAATGGGACCCACTCACATTAATTCATTTTAAGAGCTCATATCTTTGTATTAAGAGATAATCTGAATAGTTTAGACTCATATTTGTATCTTAACTATTCAAATAACCTCTTAATACAAAGATATATGTGGGCCGTTAAATGCGAACTGTTAATATGTATTAAGATGCAATCAAATACCACCTAAATGAATCGTAAAACTTGGTGTAACTAATTATAAGAATTTTGTTATGCATTGTGAATTTTTTTTTGTAAAATTTTAATTGCAAAAAAATTAATATAGTATTAAAATTATAATTATAGAAAAATTAATGCATAAAATTGAACAAAATTATAAAAATAATCATATTACATATTTACATTTATTTATTGTCCACAAAAAAATAAATGCATAAAATGACAAGAAATGTCATTTCCCTTTATAATAATAACACGTTGGATTGGATAAATTACCAATAGACGGCAACCAAAAATATGATGCTGACATTGAAACTGGCAAAACCAGTTTATTCAACCCAAATCAGTGGCATTCAAGGTTAATAATAAACAAATGAAGGGCAGATATAACTCAAAGTTTCCTTATTCAGCCACTTAAATATTTCATTTTACTTATCCTGTCTCTGAACTAGACCAACTCTGTTATTTAATTAAATTATGGCAAAGATGAGTTCCATCTAGATCTGCACCAAACAAACACTTCCATCTAGATCTAGATCTAGATCTAGATCTGCACCATCTCCACCCAAGTTCTCTACTGTCAAGAACAACCTCACTCGTGTTGTCAAGAGCTATGCCCATTCCGTTGTCTATCAAGCCGGTCAAGCTGTGGCTGAGGGCGCCAAACTTCTTCAAGATCGCATTGTAAGCTTAGTTTTTAATTTTCTGTGTTTGGTTCATTTCAATTTAATATTTACTACTATGCGCTATGAATATTGAGCACTTTTTGGGTGATTCATATGGTATTAGACAATGATTTAATATTTTATTTTTGTAATTTTTTGGGTATAAGTTGGGATATGGATATTTGGGATATTTATGCATGTTCTATTGTAGGTAACAAATTCGGATATATAAATGCGAATACGAATATTTCATTTTGATATCCGTTATGTATCGGGATATGAAAATATAAGTTCACAGCCCTATGATGTTTTTGGTGGAAATTAAAACTGATAATAAGCTTAAACTGCTGCCTTACGGCTGACTTAGGCTCCTCTAGAATCAATAAACAAAGCTACATTTAGTTGAAGTAGGTAGTTTTGAAATCATATTTATTGAAAAGGTAGTTGTGAAATCATCAAGCAGGTTGTTGCTATTAGGATTTAATATTAATTGAACTTTCATTTGTTTGCGGTTGTCAATATATTTGATGTAATTGTAAACAAATAGGTATTAGAGGTTACAAATATACCTTTTTTACTAAAGCAATTACTCCATGACTAGAAAATAAAGTTGAAAGTTTAAATAATTGACAATTAAATCATCTTATTTTGTTAAGTCTCATGCGGAAGGGGGGCTTTGGTGTTACATGTCATACCAATTGAAGGCTTGGCTTTCAAAAATTGAATAGAATTCGATGCATTTATATACTACATTACGTCCAATAAAGAGTGCTTATTTTTTTTTGAGAAGTCTCCTTTTTGAGAATTCTAAAAATCTAAATCCCTTTTGAAAAGTTAAGTTACAAAAATAATGTGATGTTATAAATTTTCAATCCAATTTATGCTCCTTGAACAAGTTTATTTGGTAGTTTGAATTAATGAATGGTAAATGATAATTTAAAAGTCTAAACTTTCCTTAAAGAATTCGGTATTGAATGGAGTTTTTTATTATTTGGTACTATAATTATGTTATTATTTTTTGACAAGTAATCAAGTATATAAGTATATAAGAAGGGAATCAAAAGAGAATGTCACCCCAGCTACTACAGTTTTATGATATAACGTTATTCCCATGATTTGGATCTCTTGTCTGGTATGTGTCCTCTCATTATTAATTATCGTAAGTCACTTTTTATTATTTCTTTCTTTCTGTGATGTCCCAAATGGTATCACCTTTAGAGCTTTATATTGTAATGTTAATCTGAATGAATTAATCTTCCTTATTTTTACATTGAAGTTGATGAAACACCACAGGTATAATACTGCTACCTCATTTTGGGAAATCTAGAATTTTTCTGGAAAAACAATTGACATATCTAATTACTTTAGGAGGGAGAATTTGATTCATCCAAGTTTACAAAATTTATTTTACATGTATATATATGTACATATATATTCAGGGTGCCCGGAGTTTCAAAAGCTTTAGGCAGACAATTAAAAGATTAGAAGAAGCTTCTGTTTCTTGTCGAGGCCCAGAAAGCATTCAGCTGATGGGAAGGTGGTTGATTGCGCGTAAAGAAACTGAGAAATTATTTGGTGGTCCTATGGAAGATAAGGAAAAGAGTCTCGACAAGCATCATTCTTCTGAAGAACTAAAGGATAATATGAAAAAACCCTCCATTGTGAGTATCTTGTTATCTAAATTACACTTTCAATTCCCGATATGACATCACTTATGTGTTCCTGTATTACTTTAGCTTAGGTCTCACTTCAGTTTGTTAGAGTAACATGCTAATGGTCATATATATGCGTATATTTGTACGTATGATTCTTTTGTTAATGTACTCGGTCTACCATCCAATAACTAAATTCAATAGCTTTATAATCTCTTTTAGTTTTAGCAGATACAGTGCTTTTAGAAACATACTTTTTTCTATGGTAAACAGTTCACAATTTAATCATGTAATGCATCTATATTTTTAATCATGTTTAATCATGTTAGTTATAAATCATAACTACAAAACGTAACCACAAATAGTGTCTCAAAAAGTAGCCATGAATGCATGTGACTGCAAAATAAGGAATGTTAAATTGAAATTAAATAAAAGGAATGTTAATGCCCTTGACTCATCGTGGTGTCGCGAATAGTGTTAGATTTTTGACAGGCCACTCGCGGAAAGGGGGAACTGATCCTCTATTTGTGGCAGAGAATGCAGCTGACCCGGATTCAACCCTGGTTATTTATATGGGCTTATCTACTCTCCCTTCTCTTGTCCAGAAATTGATACAACATGGTCTTCCACCTGATACGCCAGCTGCTGCAGTTGAACGTGGGACGACACCTCAGCAACGAATAGTAAGTGAAATTAATCCTCACCCTAAAGTTTCTGGTTTTGTTTTTATCATCCAATGTCATGAAATATGATTGCTCATCAGAAACCATCTAATTTTTTGCATTTGGAGAACTGATGACTTGCAATTAAGTCTGAAAATTATTTTCATGAGCTTGCACTTTGTTAAAGAAGGTTCTTTGAACATCCCTTGGCAACTTAGTACCAAAAAAAACAAAAGGAAGGGAAAAGGAGAAAACATTTATGTGCTTTGCTAACCACCCCAGTATAATGGTGTTTAGCATTGTTTCTTAAGATAAATATACAGAAATATAGTAAAATAATTCCTTAGTACATCATCTTAGATGAGGATATAATAATTTGTTAAAATAATAATAATGTTCCAAAAAAGGCTTAAACACTGGTTATTTCACAGTTTATCTTCCTTTAGGTGTTTTACCAAAATATCCCTGTAGTTGAAATAGGTAATAATTGGGATTTCTATGTAATTTTATTTTGCAGAACAATGCTAGTAACGCCTACGTGGCTATGTCAGCGATGGTTCTTGGGAAGGGTAGCATCGTGTCCTAAGATGAATTTACACAAAACGCCCATATGTGCTTATCGCATCATCTTAGACTAGGATAAACAGTAATTGACAGAAAATCATAATAATGTTGGTGTAAAACATACATTTGTTTGTTTCAGCTTTATCTTTATTGATTTTTTTGTTTTACTAAAATATTCTTTAAATTTAAAACATTAATTGGAGCTTTTCTTGGGGGAACCATGATAACTATCCCTACACACGCACACCATCTGGAAATAAATTATCACTATAGTATCTGTATTAAATATATCTTGTAGAATGAGAATATGCAGGCTACGGTTATAACTTTCCTAAATAATAGTGACAACACTAAGAATCATATCTGGTATTGGTTTGTTTCTAGATCTTGTCCTGAAAGTCTATTATTTATTAATTTCTAATTAGGTTAATAGACCTGTTCATGGATTATAAATAATATAATAGCAATCAATACGAATTCATGTGTAATTAAATCTATGATGTCTGTGATTATAGCTAGCATCTTTGGGGCATATACTGTATGGAAATTTGTCGTCTCAAGAAAAGTTTTTCAACATTGACTAATAGCCTCAACGTTTCCATAATTGTTGTCCTTTCTATATAGAAATCTAAACATTGTTATTTAAGATTGTGTGATGGTATTTAAGATTGTGTAATGCTTGTGGTTGTTGAATGTGACTGAATTCTGACTTGAGGTCAACATATAATAATAATCTACAAGTCTTGTAACAGAAAATATGTTTACCACTATGCTTACTAAAATTAATTCATGAAATGGCCGATTAAGATTCTAATTTTTTCTTGTAACAAAGCAATCATATAGTCGCACTGAAGGTTCTTTTTCTAATTGGATTTGTAGCAAAAGATATTGTGATTGCCTATTTGTCTTTTTCTGCTTATGAGCAATACGGTGTATATTAGTACCACGTAGCAACTCTATTGTCTTTGATTTTGGCATTAAGTGCCTCTGGTGACCTATTTGCTTCATTTTTCTGACTAGCTATTATTTTTAAATATGTGCAGCAAGACTGCTTCTACGACCTGCCTTACAATACCGGGTATCAAATTTTCGTGCTACGTTTACGGAAGACAAGGGACGAAATTATGAAGTGTACTCTCTCTCTATATGTAGATATATACTTTGATTGAAGAACTGTGGTAGCTTTAGATGGTTAATTGTAAAGCTAATGAATGATTATATAGTGGATGATTTTATTAAGTTAATAATATTTTAGTTTTTTGTATTTTTGCCATTATTTGCAATGGGGACATTGAGCCAGCCAGGTACACAAAATAGAATGTCAAATTTAGATTTGGCAACAAAATAATTCGTTACCAAAGCATTGAACAAGTATTAATATAGCAACAATTTTTTATACATTTAGCAACAAATTTTCGTTGCTAAAGGCATTAAAACTATAATATTTGGCAACAAAAAATTAACCTAATAACAACGGAGATGATATTGTTGCTAATACTAAAATAAAAGGCAACATTTTTTATCGTTGCAAATCATATCAACTTTCGTTGCACATATAAAGAAACGGCAACATATATTTTCGTTGCTAATCGAAGCCTTTTGTTGCTATTGAAAAAATAACAAGCAACAAATATTTTCGTAGCTGATTCAGCATAATGTCATTGCCAAATAGTATAATCAGCAACGAAAATCGTTGCTAAAAAATTTACATTCCGCAACGAAAGCAAGCTTAGGCAACAATTTTCATAATTTACCGCAACGAAACATGTCGTTGGCAAAATGGTGTCAAGTGCAACGAAAATGTCATGGTCGTTGCAAAAATAAAAAGTTCATTTCGTTGTCAATTAGCAGGCTTTTGCAACGAAAAGTATTTTTTAACAACGAAAATTTAATTATTCGGCAACAATACATTTCGTTGCTAAAGGATCGAGGCCTCTATACAAAAGCCAACTTTCGTTGCAAATGTATTACTTTTGGCAACGAATAAAATACGTTCGTTGCGTAACAATTAGCAACGCTCATTGCGCAACGACGGACGCAAACGACAGTAAAGTCATTGCCAAAACCCTTTTGCAATGAAATTAGACACCTTTAGCAACGAAAATCGGTTTGTTGCTGAAGCCCCATTTTTTTGTAGTGAGTTTCACCGACAACAAGCATCACTTCACCATATCCGATTTCAAGGCAAGTAAATCCAGTGTTCCAAAGCGCGAATCTGAATTTTGATCAACCCATCTTAGAAGACGTTTTGGAAGGAAGTTCAACATCACCGGCAAATGGCTGATCAACAACAAACTAGTGCTAAACAAACAAACACGGGAAGGCAAGGTGAGGAAGTAACTGGAATGCAGACAACTGCGAATGCTGTGCAGATGGAGATGCTTAAGGCATTATAGGAGGCACGAGAAGGCCAAGGGATGATGATGACCATGATGCTGGAAATGCAGAGGAAGCAGGAATAGATGGGGAATTTCCGCCAGCAGTTGATGCAAATCCCCACTTTCAGGGCTATGTTCCCAGGAAGTTCGTAGGGGGAACGAGCAGAAGTGGAGGACAACAGCAATACCAAAGAGAATCAGACTGTGCCTCCAACAACGGAGAGTCAGCCGATTCCAATCATCAACTTGGAGCCCCAAAACAGTGGTGATGTGCCACAACTCAGATTGAAAGTAAGTCAACCTCAGCCCTCCATCATCCCGACCACTTTCCCAGTATTTTCCCAAGTGCAGATACCGACCATCCCGAGCCAAATCAAAAGTACAAGCCAATAAGCACCACCGATACAAATTGTGCAAGATGCAAGTGTACACCAGTCAATTTCCCTATCATACACACCACCTATGCATCAATACATCACAGCCCCTCAGAGAGTCCATACCACGAGTCAGTATGTGACGAAGGATGATATGATCGATGTGATCAATCAACTTCGTAAGCAGACATCCCGACCTTAAGAGTTGGACTTTACTCCACCCTACCCGGCACATGTACGGAGACAACCTTATCCGGCAGGGTATATTGAGCACCCCCCGCAATTCCCAAAGTATAACGGGGAGAAAGGGAATGCTAGGGAGCATATTGCCAGGTTCGTGGAGTCGATGTCTCCATGGTTGGGTTATGATGAGGTGAATAACCATAATATGTTGATGAGGGAATTCAACAAGACCTTGACGGATAGTGCCTTCAGTTGGTACTACAACTTGGAGAAGGGATTAGTTCATGATTGGGATGATCTGAAATTGTAATTTTTAAGAAATATTTTTATGTGCAGAAACAGGTAACTATTGTTAGAGCTGATGCGATTCAAGCAGAAGCCGAATGAGGAGCTGTCAGATTATATGGACAGATTCAGGGCCCAAGCACAGAAGTGTGCCGAGCCAATTGAGGAGAAGAAACTTGGTTAGCATATGCAACAATGGTGCTCTAGACTCCTTCAAGCCCCATCTCATTACAAAGGCATGTGATTCATTTGCGACTCTCTCATCCTTCGTACAAGATTTGGGAGGAATCGTGACAGTGCCCATCAACCATTCGATGGTTACATGGAAGGGTAAGAGAACAACAATTGTGGGCTTTGGGCTGGACTCTCAGTCAAAACCCACAAGGGGGCAAGAGGGAGAAGAACGAGCGAAATTTTGAACCAAAGTAAAGGAAAACTTTGGGGCAAATATACCATGATGCCAGTTCCCAGAGGCTATCACATGCAGTAGTGAGAAGACATTTAGGGGCCTGTACGACCAATGGGTTGAGCACAGAGTGGTGAAAGCTCCAAAGCTTAAATTTGTGTTGACGGAAGAGATGAAAAGAAGACCAGATTTTTGTGTATACCACCAGTACGCAGGACATTCCACTATGGACTGTTACAGTCTGCGGAGGATATATCATGAGAAGCTGGCAGCCGGAGAAATCGAACTGTGAAAAGAAAAGCACCGTGTGTGAAAAGCTACTTCCAAATCACAAAGGAAAAGAAGCATGCAACATTATTACCCATGGTGTAGCCCAAGAAGTCGAAAGGATAGAAAATTGAAAAAAAAAAAAAAAGAACTCAAAGGTTCCCCTCCTAGGGTTCGGCCTCTAGGGGGCACACTATGGACAACCCAAATACTGACTCTACTATCGAAAGATCTCAGAATTACAAAGATGAGAATATCAAAAATCCACCCAATATGGTGGTCCACTAGAAAATGGTGGTTGAAGTACTCAAGAGTATCCCTTGCCAAGAAATTGGATGACCAAGGGAGGAGACACAAGAATTGACGAATTAAAAAATCCACCCAAGATGGTGGTCCACTCTAAATGGTGGCCAAGTCCTCGTAGATTGCACTTGCCAAGAAATTGGATGACCAAGTGACGAGGCATGCAACTTAAGCCCTTATAAAACCCTATAGGCCAAACAATTGGCACGACGTACCAAGGGATAAGGCACAAGTTATACTTTTAACTTTAAAAGTAATCGAGGCACCTGATTATAAGTCCTCAAAGTTATACTTTCAACTTTAAAAGTAATCGAGGCACCTAACTATAAGTCCTCAAAGTTATACTTTCAACTTTAAAAGTAATCGAGGCACCTGACTATAAGTCCTCAAAGTTATACTTTCAACTCTAAAAGTAAGCGAGGCACCTGACTATAAGCCCTCAAACCCGAGAAAGTTACACTTTATCTCTAAAAGTGGCGAACATTATGCTTTATCCGACAAAAACAAAATCTATTATTATTATCTTTATGAAAATTTTTGAAACGTTGTGCTTTTCGTTAAAAGCAATATGATTATTAATAAAAAATGTCAAACTTTCACTTATACTTGAATATTCTTCGGTTTTAAAAGTATGGATTCAAGTGTTAGTTTGCGAGAAA
Source organism: Aralia elata (assembly GCA_034770075.1). NCBI lineage: Eukaryota > Viridiplantae > Streptophyta > Magnoliopsida > Apiales > Araliaceae > Aralia > Aralia elata. The sequence continues at coordinate 102,118,130 of CM068384.1, read as the reverse complement.
TCGGGAAAAAAAAGCATGTTAATTAAAAAAAAAATAAATTTGCATGTTTACTATCACTATTATGAATATTGTTGTCTTGGAGTATTAATTTGAATAACTTATGATTCAATGCTAAACATTGGGTCTTAAGGAAAAATTCAAGTTAAAGGCAATCAATAATGCTAAAGAAACTCTATTATGATAAATGACATATAAATGAGTTCTTTGATACAGGAAATAACAAAAAGCTACAAAAAACCATACCTAGAAGTAATGAGATCCAGCCCAGCACGAAAAGATATTCATCGGGAGAGGGGCTGCACAAATCACGGGCTTAGAGAATGTCTGTAGCTCCACGACATCTTTGTTGTTGGGTGGATAGCCGAGGTCACTAAAAGGCGAGGTGGCAGAATCAAGATGAAGAAAGTCAAATAAGGCGAGCTCCTCAACGGGCAAAGAAAGTAAAACATCGATGCCCCCACCCAAAGAACTAGCAACTGTACCCTCCCTTTCAGGTGAAGCCTCGGGAGAATCCTTCTGGGGAGGATGGAACTGGCCAATAGGTTTCGAAGGATTCCCCCTCGGGGGAGGAGGATTAACTGCCATAATGGCATCAACATCAACATGGGTGTCACCGGTACCCTCCAAGCTGTCATGAGAAGACGTTATATGTGGGCGTGAAGATGGAAATGTACCAACCACAGCAGGACCTAAGCCCACATCAAACATGGAATTGTCAACATTACGGCTAACACGATCATCATGAGGTGAGGAGGGCTCGACAACAATCATGTTATGTCAAGGAGGCTCACAAGTAGTGGAGGTCGCCACTTCACTTGCAGTACCCATAAAAAGTCCAATGGGAACATTATCATTATCATCAGTCTCAGCAATCTAAAAAGATGGATCCTCGGCTTTACTCTAGAGTAAGTAACTCTTATCTCCCCGACAGCAGAGGATCCCGGGGGAGGAACTCGAGGAGGTACCCGAGACGAAGTCTGAAAGGATTGTGTCACCATGAAATCATGAAGTATAATTGTCAGCCCACCTGAAAGTCTCTATCAGGCATGCAACGCACTCGGTATCCCTAGGAGACAGACTGGATGGGCTACAAGAAGCCGAAGTAACAACAGGAAGACTGCAAGTTATATATAATCTAGAATAAGAACGTAATTTGAAAAAAGAAAAGGAAGAAGACATACTCTAGAGTATGGGTGAATTCCCCCCAAACAGTAATGAATGTGCATGAAAAAAAGCACCCGCGGGAAATCAACACAGTAAGGGCGTCATGATACATAGATCCCTACATAGCTGAATGCCCTACATGGTTGAATGCCCAACATGGTTTGAACGCCCTACAGTAAACCGAATGCAGCGATATATGCCCGCGCTCTTTAGTATAGCCTTATACTCAACATTCCCGAGGATCTCGTCAGTCCCAATGTTGCCATCCTTGAAGACGGCTAGATGAGTCAGACAGGAAACGAAAGGGACTGAAAGGGTATTCTTATTTCTCTATGCACATGCGGGGAATGCGACGGGACCGGGAATGGGGGAAGTCGTCCCAACCTGCGCAAGCCACGACATAAAGAAACAAGCCTTCTTTCTCTGGTGAAGGAAAAGTTGTGCGATCATAAGTCCGGACATGCTCCCAAAAAAGTGTCAAAAGGCCCAAAAAAGGGAGCCTTTTCCCCAATCATTGATGAAGGGAATTACCCTGGAAGTCTTCAAGTCTTCAGAACATTCGGTAGACGAGGCCGCCTTGCAAGTAAGAAAGACTCCACATGAGGATACTAAGGATGTCAAGTAAGGCATAATGGAAACTTGAAGTAGGCTTACCATGGCAAGGGGAGAATTTGAGTTTTTCACTTGAGAATACCTGAAAATAGGAAGAAATGAAGTCAGGGAAGGATCAAAATCACAATTGTGAAAGAAAAACAAAATTTGAAATTTTTCAACAAAACTTCGGACAGCCAAAATGCATCCTTCGGAGCCATTTTTTAGATTATTTTGCTATGTGTCATGGCCGTTGGTGATGACTTGTGAAGATCTCGTCGATACGGTCGTTTTGATATATTATGGGCCCCGAGACTCTAAACGGAACAAAAGTTATGGTCAAAACAGCGATCACGATTCCCAATGTTTAAATTTTGGTACATTTTCTCCTAGGATTCGCTCCCTAGGGTTCGGCCCCCTAGGGTTCGGCTCCCCTAGGGTTCGGCCACCCTAGGACGCGACAAAAAAAAATCCCCTAGGATTCGGCTCCCCTAGGGTTCGGCCACCCTAGGGCCAAAAAAAAGGCTTAATTTCCCCTATAGGGTTCGGCCCCTAGGGGGATTTCTTTTGTGTACCTTGAAAATTCTGGTGCCCCACAGATTAATTTTTCGGAACGGATGCTTCTTTGTCAATAAATATTGTGTTTTTCTTTATTATCCGAGGGAACCCTACCGAGATATAATGCAAGTAACGGGGCTCGAAAGACCAAAGAAAAGCTACAATAACCTGAGAAGAAACGTAGGAGAAGCAAGTCAAGAAGAAGTTTCGGCCGAAAAGTACTCAAATAAACTGGAAAAAAATTGAAAGAAATAGAAGAAGGAATGAATTGTTTTTTTTACCTCTTTCCCAAGATGAAGACTGTTGGCTTTGACGACTTCTTGGGTGATCTTCAGACTTGAATGAGGAAGAAAAATTGCCAAGACAAAAAAAATTTTGCATGATGAAAAGAAAAGGCTAAGTGACTTGGGAGATATATATATTCAAACCGCAAGCTTGCAATAGCAAAGGAAGCAATCTTTATTTTCTTCTTACGGAAGATTTTGCAATATAAAGATAAGTTTATTTGAGTTTATTTTTTAAATAAACACATATATTTTCGAAATTTGTTTAAATTTGGTATTTTAATGGATTTCCAAAAAATATATATATTTGATATCTGATATTTTATTCTTATCAATAGACAATTTTTGAAATTGGTATATATATTATATATATATATTGAATATTTGGTTTTCCTAAGGAAAAAAGATCTTGCTTTATAAAATTCTAATAAAGGAAGATTTTGTTTCCAAATAATAAATTAAGATTTGATTATTGGATTTTATTTAGTGATATATGATGATCTTCCTTGTTTTAATTCTCAGAAAATAAGGAAATAAATATTAGACAAAAATGAGGAAGTTTTCAGATGATCTACCAAGAGGTTCAAGGAAGAGCCCTTCTAGGTCTTGCCTCCTCAGGATTTAACCCTAATGGTTTGGCCCCTAGGGGTTCCCTCTTCTAGAACTCTTGTGTTCAAGACTTGAACAAGGGGAGTCATACAAAATCATTCGAAAACTTGGAGAATTTTGCACTAGCGTCTCTCAAGGAATCGTGACTCTCGCGCAGGGGGCAAATGTGGGCCCAAGTTCATATTAGGTTTCACATGACATAATTAAATTAAATGTACAAATTAGGGTTTACAAAAAACCTAATTAAATGTACAAATTAGGGTTCATGTGACCTAATTAAATGTACGGATTGGACAAAAATAAATGTGCTAGACCCGGGGAAGTCTCCACGTGTTCCAAGGCAGAAGACTCGTGGATGCGACCCATTTTGGGAATTGATTGAGGGATTGGATTGGTGGCTAGAAGAACAGGGCAATTTGGGCATTACTTCAATGATTAAAGGACATTTCTGGAATTTTCCCTATAAAACATGACTAAAGGGTATTTATGGAATTTTCCTTAAAACATGTGCCTGGCATGTGACTATTTCCCAGGCAAGCTCTATAAATAGTCCCTCTATTTTAAGAAAAGGGGATCGCTCTCAAGACATTACACTTAGACTCTTGGAAGCTCATTACACTTGGAACTCTCTCCTAACTCGAAGACTCAAGAAGGCTCTTGGAATCCCTGCTACCCTAACCCGGTTTTCGGATTCTAGGAGTTCTGCCACGTGTCATTGGAGTAATTGCCTACCTGTTCTTCTCCCTCTTTAATCAATCAATCAATTATGTGCTCTTTCGTGGATTTCTCTCCTCTTCAGCCAATACGAAACCCTAACCCTACGCAAGGTGTAATTTCTTTACCCACAATTATTAAAAAGGTGTGAATAATTGATGAATGATATAGATTAAAGATAATATTAAAAAAGTGTGAATAATTAATGAATGGTATAGATTAAAGATAATAATTGATGTGTGGTAGATGTTGGTTAAGTTTTTGACTATAAATAGGGGGCTTAGCATAAGGAGTTTCATAACTTTCTTACTTATCCTTCCTTCTTCTACTCTCTAAAAATTACTTAGTGTAAGTGACACCATTTTCTTTCATACTCCTAAATTTATGGTAAGAAATTATTATTCATTTCTACAACCTTGTCATTAAACGGTGAAATTTTTTGAAATGATTAGAAATTTTCTTAATAATTGGTGCTTTAATCTAATATCTTTTGACCTAAATCTTCCTGTTGAATTTTAACCGTTATATTTTGAATTGTGAACCTTGTATTATTCTTGAATTCGAATCGATATTCTGGATATCATGTTGACAATTTAGACATTATTGGACTATGGACAAATTAAATTACAAATATCTAATGTTTATTCTTTATCTTATTATTCTTCTTATTTCCGTTCATTCTTTATATCATTGTTATTTATACTAATCATCAGAATTTAAGTTGTTATGAATGTCTTTGGCCTAGGTGCAAAGACAATATGATTGTTTAATGTCTTTAACCTATGTGACAAGGATATGTGGTGAAAGTTCTCTTTGGTCTGGGTGCAAAGAGGAACTGTTGATTGGCATGATCATGATCATTGGTGTTACAGTTGATAAAATCTTATTGGAGAATTTTTTTTTTTGGAAAAGATAGTAGACATTATGATCCATTTGACTCTTCTAATGAATTGCTCATTCATGTGACGCCTCCAAATCCGGATACTTTCAAACCCGTATTCAGTGCTACACGATGTTATTCATTCAACATACAAACATTATCATAAAAACAATTACTAAATTATTACAATGTATTTAACTTGTCAATCTCAGGTTCTCAAACCTTTAAAATCTTCATTACATGATAATAAAATATTATTACAAAATACCTAACTATTACAGTCTTCAACTATCCATTCAACTTTCCTTTGCCTTTGTCTTTGTCAGACCCCTCTATATGTTCGGGTTTCGCTGAAAACATTTATTTCCAAGCAAGGGTGAGCATTTAATTACTCAGCAAATAATAAGAGATAAATAAAAACAACATATATCGGAATTAAACATTTTCATTTAAGAATACTTCTATAACGAAACAACAGTTTTGAAGTCATTAAATCAATTCTGAATACAAAGCTTTTTCGTTTATTATATCTAAAACGACGTACTAACTAAACTGTGGGCAAGGAAATCGTACCTTGCTAAGGGTTAGGTTTCGTGTTGGCTGAGGAGGAGAGAAATCCACGAAAAGTACGGAATTGGTTGATGAATTGAAGAGGGGAGAAGAACAGGTAGGCGATTACCCTAGTAACACGTGACAGAACTCCTAGGATCCAAGTGCCTTCAAGAGTAATTAGGATCCAGAGAGCCTTAGTGTGTGCTTCGGGTTGAGAGAGAATCTCCAAGTCTTCAATCTTTTCAAAGGTCCAAGCCAAGTGAGGAATCCAAAAGTCCCTTCCTCAATGGAATGGAAGGAGTATTTATAGGGTGTTTTCTGGAAAGGTGTGTCATGGTGCCAGACATATGCACTCGGGGGAGAATTTGCAGAAATACCCTTAGGTCCACCAGACGTATATGCCTCCTATTATCAGCCCCTTCGTCTTTCCTAGCCACCAATCAATCCCCTCAATCAATTCCCAAAAATGATGATGTTGCCTCCACGAGTCTTCTGCCTCGGGACACGTGAAAGACTTCTCTCGGGTCCCACACATTTATTTCTGGTTTTTCTCGTGTCTATTCATTCAATTCATTAGGTCACACATTGCAAACCCTAATTTTGTACATTCAATTCGATTATGTCACATTGTGAACCGTAATTTGTTTAACTTGGGCTACAACATTTGCCCATGCACGTTAGTCACGCCATTAGAGTGATTGATCGTGCAAAGTACTTCCAAGCCTCTGAGTTATGCTTTCAAATTTCTGGACCATCCCCGTTTGAATTCGATCTTGCAAGCCTCGGGAAAACACAAAATCCTTAAGGAGAGGGAATCTCTAAGGGAGCTCTCCAAAGGAAGATCTTGGACATCTTTTATCAAAATCTTTCCAAAAACCTTGCCAAAATCTTTGTTTCCTTAATTAATTTATTATATTTATTTATTTTATTTATTTATTTATTTATTTTAAAAACTAGAAACTAATTTGCACTAATACATGGTTAGGTATTAGGAGCCTGAAACAAAACCTAACCAAAATGACTTTAAAAAAATTGTGAATGATGATTTGCTTAATGTGCATGTTCCTAAATAACTGTCTTCTATAATTGCTCCCTATAATTCGAGAGATTGACGAAAGAGATAATTTAACTTTTGGGTATGAATACTACATACCGTTGGTTCACAA